>ML780460.1:359221-369938 GCA_009831015.1 Picea engelmannii | reverse complement strand
TTTAATATGATACAGTAATATGTTTCTTTCCCATAAAGTTAGATTTACTTTATTACATAATTCCTTGATCATATGTATAGATTAGCTATTGGATATATTATTTGCTTTCACTTTGGTTGGTTTGTGACGTTTTGATCTTAACCGCACAAGAGCGCTAGAGCGAAGCAAGGAACAACAGAGACCAAGGAAGCGATTACAAGGTACATATCTTCTTCTCACTTCCAATTTAATTCAATAGTTAGATCTAGGGAAAGCGGTATATTCTGTCCTGTTTTGTTCTAGATCCAGGTGGATCTAGGGAGATTGGTCTGTGTCCACACTCACGAATTTATCCTTAAACAGTATCTAGCCCAAAATCAACTCAAAAGGCTTCCACTCATCATTTTGGGTATACCTCCGAGTGATCCTCGTAATACGTGAAATCTCTACAATGATATCAACAAAGTAGGGTGAGTAACTCTATCAATATCAATGCGACCTCGTGTTTGACCCTTTTGTGAGAAGGGCTTCCTAGGACAAGTTGTTGCAAATGGAATTTAACACTCCTTAACACAAGATGCTATTGTGTGTTTTGTGCTTTGGAGAGTGTATCTCTCTTCCTATTCCAAAACACTAGCCTAGATAAATGTTGGTGTAATAGAGCCCTAGAAAAGAGTTACTAGGTAAATTTTAAAATTGCGTAGTGTTATTAAGAGCTATTTTTTACTCAAAGGAAACAGAGATGAAACTAATGTTGTATAGGACTCTGACCCAACGATGCATGGATGAGAATGAAATATATCAAATTTTGTTCAATGAATCCTATGTATGGGAGGGAAAGAGAAGTTTTCCGGATCAAACTTTGAACTACAAGACACAATTTCCTTTAAAATCCAAATGCAACAAATCATGCATCAATAACAATTCTCTATTGTTTCTTTTTCAATAATTTCAACAATTGATTTTCAATGTTTTCGAAAACAAAAATGCTTTTGAAAGAAAAACTTTGTTCACTTTTCAAAAAGGACCCACACCATGATAGTGAGAGTACAGAAAATAAAAAACCAATGAACAAGCAATGATAAAACACCCAAACCACTCTTTCAATTAAAACAAAAATAACAAGCAAACCAAACTAGTCTTTTCAATTGCATAAGAAAAGTGTTCTTTTAAAGAATAAGCAAATGATAAAGACAAATAAACTCAACTTTCAACCGATCACTAGTTCTTAACCAAACAAGCACACTCAGATTCTGAAATCAGAGAGTATAGTTTTGCCAAGAAAAGTCAAGAAACGAAAGTCAAGACAGAAGTGACAAGAAGAGCCTTTGAAATCCTAAGACTATTCATGCATGAAAATGAAAACAAGAAAAACATCAATCAATGGTCCAAGAAACTCTTTTGAGACACCTACACTGGTCTGAGCAGTGGATTATGTCAAAGTCTTAAAGCAAAAATTTGAAAAAATGGGTTCCCAGGCTGAGAGTGTTGCACAGTGCGAGAATAGGTGATTCTCGCAGGTGAGCTTTGAGAAGAGTGCGAGAACCTCGCACTGAACCTCAAGGCAGGGTGCAAACTTAGTATTTTCTCTCAAGATACTGTGGAGTGTAGTGCGAGAATGTCTGAAATTAGTCAAATTCTTGGAAAAAGACACAAAATTTAAAGAGGCCTCTAGACCCAGAGGGTCTATCAGGATATCGTGAAGACTTAGAGATTGATATGAATGGAGAAAGGTAAGGAAAGAGAAAATGGCCAAGGAAAAATACCAAAAACCACAAGAAAATGGGTTATATTCCCTAGTGGAGTTGCCAATTTTGTTATCGGACTAATCGGTAGGTGCGGACACTAACAGATATCCCTAGATCCACCTGGATCTAGAACAAAATAGGACAGGACATGACTCTTTCCCTAAGTTTTGACCATTGAATTAACTAATAGGAAGGAACAAGTATCATACCTTAGTATCACTTCCTAAGGTCTTTGTTGCTCCCGCTTTGCTCCGGTGCTCTCATGAGGTCAAGACCAAGACAACACAAACCAACCAAAGTGAAGATAGCAAAATATATTCAATTGTCAACTTATGTGTATGATCAAGGAATTGCACAATAAAGTGAGAATAGATTTATGGGAAAGGGACATGCCACTATATCATATTAATTGAAAGTAAAGATTACAACCTGATCGCCTTGATGTCGCAAGATTCCTTTCGATGGCTCTTGGCTCCAACACACACACTTGCATGATCCTTGCATGAAGAAGATCAAAACCTCTTGATAGACTTTGCTAGGGTCTCCAAGCTCCTGTTCAAGCTAAATCCTTCACCCAATTCTTTCACCAATTCTCCAATGAATCTTGCTTAACCTTTTCCATGAGAATTCCATCAATATATAGGAGAGAATGAGATGGTTACTTAGATAAGAATGATCCCACAATATCAGGGAATCCAGTACAAGGATAACCATTCAAATGCCAACCCATTCTTCTAGAAGATTCCCTTCTAGAACCATCGAGAATCCATCTTTTTCCAAGCTTTAGAGAAGGTTCACACCATAGCTATGTTGCACAGTGCTAGAAGTTCGCACCCCAGCTTAAGGCAGCCTGCGAGAATAGGTCATTCTCACACCCTGGGATACTAGCCACCTGCGAACTCTCTTCAAAAGTGAGTTTTTTGGGAAGAGATGAATGTCTATTTTCTCAGGATAAAGTTATTATGAGGAGCCTGAGTTCACCATCATCAATACATCATCATGATGACCAAAATCATGGGTAACAGTGTATCCATGTGTGACGTGATGATGCCACCTATAGAATGGTCTACAAGACTATGTGAGTCTTGCCCATACCAGGGGAAGATGGATGGATGTGTTTGAGACCATTAATAACTCCCTATATAAGAGGGAGTGTTGATATTATGGTAGTTTAGGTATTAAACTCCATATGTAACCTTTGACTAGAATATAATATTCTAGAAGCAAGAGAAACCCTAAATAGATGAACCCTGGAAGACAAGTCATCTCAATAGAATAAGTAATATTGAAGTATTATATGTAGAAAAGGACAAGTTGGCCCTGCTTAAAGAGATACTTGTTCACTTGGCCATATTAGTATAAATAGAGGATTTCTTAGCTCATTTTTTCACTCACTCACTCACTCTCAGTCACCCAGAAACAATGTGCAAGTTTGGAGGAGGAGCAACATCAACTGCAGTTGTACTATTTTCCCTTTTTCAGTATTTCATGTACTTTCTCTTGTGCGCTACCCTTGGAGAAGGCACACTCTCTTGTTTATCTGTTGGTTCTGGTGTGGCTTCTTGGAATCATTCTTTTTGTCAAAGGTTAAGGTGCTCAAGGGTGGATTTATTCCTATTGTTGGGTGACAATGGTGTAGCATTGCCTATGGTTGAATGAGCACATCAAACATTATTATAACATAGGATTCATTAATTTTATTGGGTTTATATATCATGACTCTCCTCCTTCTATGATTGTGTAGTTGACTGAAGTACTTAATGACTACATCCAATTTTTTGGGATTACCAAACAAATGGATTTCTTCCTAAAATTTGTAGTGTACTGTTATAAACTATTTTCTTGTATATATGTTTAGTAGTGCCAATAAGTCCTCTATTCATCTTTATATATATTATGTATAGGATAAACTATGTTCAGACTTGAGGGACAAAGGGATGCAGACTCAATATGAAGTAATTTCTCCAGAGTAACTTTTCTCTCAAATTTGAATGCTTTCTCCTCTTTTCCATAGCTCGAAATTGTTCTCTTATAGCCTTCATAATGCAACTAAAGGGCCAAGTCGGAATGTTTCCAGTATATGGAAGGCCAAGGATTAGAGATCTCCTATTGTGATATGGAAACCCGACCTCATTTTGTATTTTCTAGCACAAATCCCGATATACGCAAGATGTAGTGGAACAACAAGTGTATACACATATTGTATAACTAATAGGGAGCGTATATGTGGAAAAATGTATATTTTAAGCTTTGGATTCATCAAAAGGGGATGATAAGTTTGCATAGGGAAATGGAAAAAGGCCCTCTGTGCAAGATAGAAATGGTGAGGAAAATATTTCTATAACAGATGTCCCCTAATGTGTGAGATCAAAGGAGTATCTGCGATGGCTGAAATAGATTATAAATAACCCAGAAGTGGAGTGGTAGAGAACTAGCTGGACAAACTCAATTTCTCATTACATTATGTACTAACTTTGCATACATGGCTGCCAAGAATACAATGCAGATGCATGTGGAAAATATACCACAAGTTTTCATGGCCATGAATAGGCAAATAGAAATGTGGTTACATGACAAAAGTTGTCATAGTCACAAACAAGGCCCAGTGAAACCAGTCTCAAAATCAATCTGAAGATATCTGTATACCACAGAGTACAATATGATCTCCCATGATCACTGAAGTCAAATACGTACTGGTCCAATGAAAGGGAAGCAACAACTCAGGAAAGCTATGGCCACATAATGGTGTCTTCAAGTCTTCTACACTATCTGCCAATGGTGCAAGTCTACTTCATGTGAATAAATCAGTTGAGGTCGAACACGATGAGACATCGTTTGATTACCGAGAATTGAGGTATACCGTTAACAAATGCGAGACGGCCTACCAATAATGAAAGTAGGTATCAAGGCACTGAGTACATCTCTACAAATGTGAATAAAGGAGTCAGTGTTGAACACTTGAGAGATCCATTGATTAGGAGACATTGATGTATTCCCATCTGTCAATGGCGAGAGAGCCTGCCACTAATGACTTCAAGCCTCAAGGTACTCATAAGACTCTAGGTCCCATATCCAGAATAAATGAGCTGAAGTCGATGGAAAGAGACCTGCTGAAAGGAGAGCATTGAGGCACCTCTCATCAATCAACATGAGGAACAAAGCAGGAGCTTCATGATTTGGTGGAGATTGGACGAAGAACATGTTCATGAACCAACGACCCTGTGCGTCTTTCACATGTGCCAAATGCAAGAGGTACATGAAAAGGACCCTTTGAATAGCATCCAATGATGAAAAACTAATGACAAAGGAGAGGAAACCACCAATAAGGCTAATGGCATCCAATACATTTCATGAATCCCAAAGTGTGAATAGATGTCTTGCCGTCGAACACAAAGAAAACCACCAAGTCAACGACCAATGATGAAATTTCGATTTTTGGGTTCAATGTGACCTACCAATGATGAAAGTAGGGCCATGGTGCATGATAAGACCAAAGTATCATGTGATTCTGAGACAAACTGAGGGTATGTCCAACATGCAAAGTCAATATTTTTGAGGAGTGGCCGACACAGGTTGATAGAATTCCTTTGAACAAGATCATGAGACATATGGTGGACTCTGACAACATAGACTCAATGATGCCAAAATTAGATGCAAGAGGCATCAATAACATTCTCTATAGGGACTGGAAGAGTAACTAGTCGGTAGAGAAAACTCTATAGAGAGATCAGCTTCCTAAGGCCATGCTAAACCCAAAATTCTGATGACACAAGGAATCAATAAATTTGTGCTCTGTTCAAAGGCGACACGACTACTGCCAATTACAATATAGTACTCCCTTCCCACCCATATATTGTTTTTTTTTTCATAACAAATGAATGCTATGATACATAGGAGGGGACGAGCGTTGAAAGTAAGCAAAAACTAGTTCCAGCAGTGGAACGTACCTATGCTCAATGTATGGAAATGCATGTTGGAGATGGACACTTGGGGTGATGTTCCCTCTAGGGTATAAGGTGTGAAATTGCGAAGGATATAAACAAGGAGCTGCTTGGGTGAGGATGCAAAAACTACTTAGGCAACGATTTATAATGCAAAGTGAGAACCGGCTAAAGGCTCAATACTACAAGCGAGGGCATGAGATACAATCACAAATTAACTCCAAAAAATTTCCTTTTTTATATCTTTTAGTCTACTTGGTGTGGAAAAGGGGTAAACTTGTGCCAAATAGATGTCTTTTCAAATCAAATTTACAAGTTTGAAAAAGACAAGTTCACTTGGCAATCTTTTCTATTTTTGATAACGAGTCAGAAAAGAGCTTAACTAAGACTCATGACCTTTTAAATCCAATTTTAACAAGTGTGAAAGGGACAAATCACTCGACAATAATTTCAATTTTTTAGACGAGTCGGAAAAGAGCTTAATTAAGACTCGTTAGGGAGATTCTAGGTGGCAAGTCATGGGGGAGTCCAAGGTGCCCGTGTTGGACTTCTGTCGAATGTTAGTATCTTATGAAGAACCGACACATGCTTGGGAAAACCCAAAGCTCTCAAAGTC
Organism: Picea engelmannii; assembly: GCA_009831015.1. NCBI lineage: Eukaryota > Viridiplantae > Streptophyta > Pinopsida > Pinales > Pinaceae > Picea > Picea engelmannii. The sequence goes on along the minus strand of ML780460.1, from coordinate 363,654 downwards.
GAGAAGGATGAAGTACTAAAGGAGGTTATCATCTTCGTGCTATATCGGATAATGTCTCTTCCTGGAAAAGACATAGGCGAAGGCATTGGATACCCCACAAGACCATCCCAATCAAAGGGGATCTCTTCGAGACTTGGAGGGAGAGAAATTGGGAAGAGTAAAAATCTCTCTTGTTCAGAAGGTGAAGTACTATAAATGATAAGGAAATGGCATAGAAGGTATAGAATCAGAACTAGAAGAGCAGGATCAACCAAAAATTGCATTGGCACGACCGCTTCCTTAGACTTTTCATTCTCCAAGAGAAGAGTGGGGTTTATATAAAATTGCATCTATACAACCACTTCCTCAACCATCAGTTGAATAGGATGCGAGACAACAAGGTCAAGAGGTGAATCACCCCAAAAACCAAGAGTGTTGCTGGTTGAAGATTTCATCGACACGATCATTGATTGAAAAAGATGTGAGACAACAAGGTCAAGAGACGCATCACCCTGAAACATAGGAGAGGTGTCAGTCGAAGATTGCATCGACACGACCATGTGTTGAAAGGGATGTGAGACAACAAGTTCAAAGGATGCATCAATCCCTAAAGGAAAAGGGGTGTCATCCGAAGATTGCATCGGCATGATTTTTGTATCAACCAAAGAAGGAACAAAGTGTTGTGAAACCATAGATTCCTCAGAACCTAAAGGGCCCTTAGGTGAGCCCCACACTTCTAGTATCCTAGTAGTAACATGACACAGACGAGTAAGGTGACTTCCTTCACAAGTCCTGCAAAGGAATCTAGGATTACGTCTGAGACGTCTAGGCTTCTCAATCATATGAATGCACCTAACATGACTTGTAGTGGTTGGTGACATGCTCCTAGCATGGCTTGCAGAGGCTAGTATAAAATCTCCAACATGACTCTCAGAGGTTGGTGATGGATCCCCAACATTACTAGTAGAGGTTGGTGATGTATGTGTAGTGTGACTAGCAATGACTAGACATGTGCCCCCAACATGACTTGCAGTAGCTAGTTGCAGGTCTTCAACATGACTCGTAGAGGTTGTCGACCAATATCCAACATGACTAGCAGAGGTTGATGATATAATGCCAGTATGACACGCAGTGACTAGAATTGTGCCCCTAGTATGGCTTGTAGTGACTGGTTGCAGGTATTCAACATGACTCACAGAGGTTGTCAACCAATCTTCAACATGACTAGCAGAGGTTGGTAATATACTGCTAGAATGACTCGCAGTGACTAGACTTGTGGTGATACTAAATTGCATTATTTGAGTCCAAGGTCAAAAGAAAGATTGGTTTTGAGAAATTGCCAGGAAGGATCCTGGTTTACACCTTGTCCTTGTCCAACAGGATAGTATCCTCCTCCATACTGATTCATAAAGGGTTGTAAGGGAATTGACACCGAGGAAGCTTCTTGCGAAGAGAAAGTGACATGACAAAGGTTACTCATTTGAGGATATATGTTTCCCCCAGATGAAGGAACTTCATGAAGGGGGTTGCCCATACTACAAGAATAACTTCCCTTGGATGAAACATTAGAGGACAGATGGAGGTCAGCCATGGGAAAAGTGTTTGTAGGAACCGACATGGCAGAATAAGGATAGGTGGATGGAGTGTAATAAGTAGAATGATTGCATAGTTGGGCACTTACTTCTCGCATAGTGGATCCTTAGGAAGGAAGATTCCAACCTCCTACCGTAAGAGGCGTTTGAAGGATATGACTCCCACCAAATGGAGAGGGATAAGAAGGCGACATCATGCCCCCACACCCAAAAATTGTATTCGCATAAGGAGGCGAGACAGAGGATGAAAAGTGCAAAGAAATATCATACATACCATGAGAAAAATGATTAGAGACCCAAGGCATTGACTGAGTACCATATTTCTGCATACCATTATAAAAAGCGAACGGATTTTCCCCCCATGAATGTCATGGGGGGGGTAGCAGTAAACGAAGGAGAAAAAGGAAATCTATTATCCATGATAACAAAGACTCGGCACAAAATCCTATTGTAAACTAATAATCAAAGAGAATACCAAAAAGTCAAATGACCAATATGCACGTAAACGGGCTAAAGTGGCTAAGTGGCCTCCCTCGCTAAAAAAGGTATGTCTCATCCAAGAGAGACTTGAGATTCCCCGCTAAAGTTTGGAGGTAACATAATCAGTTAAGGGCCCTCATAGGCTTAACAACCAGTTTATCATATCCCCATGGAGAGGTAATCCTCCATAAAGGTTGTGTGTTGTCTGACCCCTATCTGACTCAAGGTACAAGAAGAATAAACCTTACAAGCAACCTCTAAGATACCTAAGTCAAGAAACTAATAAACCACTGTATAATCGATGCACATGCGAGCAATCATAAGTCCAGATCACCGTATGGGAAGGGTAGCAAAGCCCAAAACCTTAAAATCACCGCCTCTCACAGAGGTATGGGTACTACAAAGATCCCCAAATACAAATAAATCCACAGAAATATCTCTAATGCTAGGTGAGTATCCAGGGGTTATCCCTTCAACTAACTTCATGTGACCTCGTGATTAACTCCGGTGTGAGTGGAGCCTCCTGATATTACCAATTATACAATGTAATTCTCAAATCCCTGTCTCAGACACATATGTTGATTTAATTACCTTGGATAAGTTTACTCACAAAATCCTATTCCAAGGCACTAAATCCTAGGCTAGTTTGTGCACCCTAAAAATAAAATCATTGTTAATGTTTATGCCATTATTATAGTTCTTTGCATTTCATAAGATAAGAGCATAATAAGAACAAGATCACTGAGAAATACACATCCACAATAGACACAACATTTATCCTGGGAAACCCTCTAGGGGAAGAAAACCCAGCAAAAACTTCCTTATCATAAATAGCTTATCAAATGTTCAAGAGATAACTCAACCAATACAGAAAATCCTCCTCCAAGAGATGTGCCACCCTTATTCTCCTCTCTCCAACTTGAAAATGCAACTTGTCTCAGAAGAGAATGAGCAAGTGAAGTGTGTGTTAGAAGTGAGGCGCTAGCCTCTTATTTATATCAATCTGGCATGTGTGAAGAGTCGCCATCTGGCAGGGCCGACCTCTCACACTGGGTGGGTAAACCCACCTTTAATTAATTTTGGCCCTTTCATTATAACTGTTGGGTCCGACTTCTTATTCTGCACATTGTAATTGTCTGATGACCAATCCGCAAAAGGGGATTTGGTCGTTATACAATTACCGACACGATTAATCCTCAATGGGGATTAATCCAATAACAACAACAATAATAATAACATGATTAATCCACAATGGGGATTTAATCCAATAACAAAATAATAAGAATGCTCTTCGCAGTTACATTATTTCAACACTCCCCCTTAAAAACAAGGGTATTCTTCATCAGTCTTCATCAGCATCAGGCGAGAGAGGTTTGCATCATCAGTGGCATCTCGACGACAATATCGTCAATATCATCTTGAACAATTGTCTATCACATTTACAAGTCATCGAAAGTTTTCTTTATCAGCAGCATCATCATTCTCAAAAGAATGCTATCATCATCTGCATCAAACATGTATCAGTAAAAATGATACCTCATTACAACACTAGGCTATCACATCACAGTACTACACTAGCTTAACATCACAGCTCAGTGTCAGTTACATCTTGCTTTACGTCTAACAACTAGGTCAGAAGCAAGTAATATCATCATCTCGCTTTACGTCTAACAACTAGGTCAGAAGTGAGGAATCATAGCGTCATGCTTTACGTCTAACAACTAGGTCAGAAGAATGACTCATCTTTCTTTATGTCTAACAACGAGGTAAGAAGCAAGGAACATCAACATCTCGCTTTACATCTAACAACGAGGTCAGAAGCGAGGAATCATCGGCGTTATGCATTACGTCTAACAACTAGGTCAAAAGCATAACTCATCTTGCTTTACGTCTAACAATGAGGTTAGAAGCAAGGAACACACGGCGTCATGCTTTACATCTAACAACGAGGTCAGAAGCATGACTCATCTTGCTTTACGTCTAACAACTAGGTCAGAAGCAAGGAACCAGCGGCGTTATGCTTTACGTCTAACAACTAGGTCAGAAGAATAACTCATCTTGCTTTACGTCTAACAACGAGGTCAGAAGCAAGGATCACACAGCGTCATGCTTTACGTCTAACAGCGAGGTCAGAAGCATGAATAATCTTGCTTTACGTCTAACAGCGAGGTCAGAAGCAAGGATCACACAACATCATGCTTTACGTCTAACAGCGAGGTCAGAAGCATGACTCATCTTTCTTTACGTCTAACAACGAGGTCAGAAGCAAGGAATACATCTACTCCCCCTTTCAGGGAAGGTCCTTTCGGACAATACCAAGCTTATCTCGAAAGTGTTTCAAACTTTACACAAGATAGAGGCTTAGTCATCACATCAGCAACC
>ML780460.1:318028-354891 GCA_009831015.1 Picea engelmannii | reverse complement strand
TACACATCCACAATAGACACAACATTTATCCTGGGAAACCCTCTAGGGGAAGAAAACCTAGCAAAAACTTCCTTATCATAAATAGCTTATCAAATGTTCAAGAGATAACTCAACCAATACAGAAAATCCTCCTCCAAGAGATGTGCCACCCTTCTTCTCCTCTCTCCAACTTGAAAATGCAACTTGTCTCATAAGAGAATGAGCAAGTGAAGTGTGTGTTAGAAGTGAGGCTCTAGCCTCTTATTTATATCAATCTAGCATGTGTGAAGAGTCGCCATTTGGTAGGGCCGACCTCTCACACTGGGTGGGTAAACCCACCTTTAATTAATTATGGCGCTTTCATTATAACTACTGGGGCCGACTTCTTATTCTGCACATTGTAATTGTCTGATGACCAATCCGCAAAAGGGGATTTGGTCCTTATACAATTACCGACATGATTAATCCTCAATGGGGATTAATCCAATAACAATAATAATAATAATAACATGATTAATCCACAATGGGGATTTAATCCAATAACAAAATAATAAGAATGCTCTTCACAGTTACATTATTTCAACAATCATGACTAATCAATTTTAGTTTAAAGCGTAAATTGTATTGGCTGTGATTACTCAAAAAGGTATGGAAGTGAAACTCATGATGTTATGACTCTACAAGAAAATAAATATGGATATAATGCAACGTCTATATTTAACTTTTCAATGAATGATATGCTAGTAAAAATAGTGCAGTCTTCAATTTCAACTCTACAATTCATAAGTAAAATGCAATCTTTCACTAAATGTGCTAAGCTAATGATAACGATTCCAAGACAGAAATGCCAACGAATGAAAAATGCCTATTTTTTTGTATTTTTAGTATACTAAAAAGAAAATGCATGGACTGATGAGCAACCTAATATATAAATTCTACTATGTATAAAAACAATAAATCGAGCAGAATACCAAGAAGCCAAGCAAACAACCCAGATAACAAGGACAAATAAAAAATGGAAAACACAGAGAAAGACTCTGCACAAAAATTTAACTCCAAATAGGTTTCCTGTCATCCTAGATAATCTCAACAGGCACTATAGAGACCTAAGAAGGCTAAATAATCTTCAAATCCCACCCAATAGTCACTAAACCAAGAAAAAAAGAAAGGGGAAGTGGTATACGTGACTATTCAGGAGAACGAAACATATATACACTTCTTGCAGTGTGACAACACGCGTGTATACACGATTGTCAAGGAAAAAGGGGCGTATATGCTTTAAAACAAGGCCAGGCAAGGGAGAAAGGCTGAAAACTCAGAGTCAGAGTGAAAAAAATATGTCAAGTAGTGATACAACAAGAAATACAAAGGAAAACGAGAAATGCAAGAAGAAAAAGTACTTCAACCCTTAGAAAGAAGATCTCTCCCCAGTGGAGTCGCCATTTATGTTACAAGGGAAAAATTCTCTATGGCCAAGGGTAAACCACAACAGACATGTATGACTACAAAAATTAACTCAATTCCAACATATGCTATATAGACTAATGTGCAATATAAGAAATAGGCCTACCTCAATCCAATGTTTGATGATGTTCCACCATTGAGCACTTTGACCCAAATCTTTATACCTGCAAGAAGTTCTCAACAAAAAAGAAGAGAAGGTACATAGTGATGATATAAAAGGGGTTAGCACATCAAATAGCATAATCCATTAATAAACATTACAAACATGCCCATGGATAATAATAATATATTTGCAAGATACTAGTAGGATGTGAAAGGAGTATTTCTATTAATAATTGATCAGCAGAAGTGACGATATTACAGACTTCCATGTCGACACGGTTCGAAACCAAGAAACCAAGTTCCTTCCAATTGGGTCTCTACCACTTCAATCCTTCACCAAAGGAAATCTCATAGGAAAGAGGCAATGAGGTCCTCTTAGCAATAGGGAAAGAGATTGGGGGCTGAACACTGTGTTCAGACTTGAGGGACAAAGGGATGCAAACTCAATATGAAGTAATTTCTCTAGAGTAACTTTGCTCTCAAAGTTGAATGCTTTCTCCTCTTTTCCATAGCTTGAAATTGTGCTCTTATAGCCTTCAAAATGCAACTGAAGGGATAAGTCGGAACATTTCTAGTATATGGAAGGCCAAGGATCAAAGATATCCTCTCATGACATGGAAACCCGACCTCATTTTGTATTTTCTAGCACAAATCCCGATATACGCGAGATGTAGTGGAGCAACAAGCGTATACACATCTTGTATAACTATCAGGGAGCGTATATGTGGAAAAATGTATATTTTAAACTCTGGATTCATCAAAAGGGGATGATAAGTTTGCATAGGGAAATGGAAAAAGGTCCTCTGTGCAAGATAGCAATGGTGAGGCAAATCTTGCTATAACAGAGGGAAAATAGGATCCAATACACTCTTAGGATAAAAACTATACCAGATAATGTGAAATACAATAAGATGGTGTAGAAATTCATGAATTTATAGGGAGTCATAGGCTAACAATTCCACCCTCAATCATAAGTATGAATAATTATACCATATAGGAATGAATAATTAGTGCATAAACTAGTATCATATATAAGTAATCATTCTAAAACTCCTAGGCTAAGAATTGATGAACATTTTCCTAAAAGACTACTAAATATGGAAGTTAAAAAATCATAGAATCTGGAAAATCTCATTGTGTATACATGTGAGACAGAACACCTGTAATTTTTCACTAGCGTGATATCTAATGAGAGAGAATCAAGAGAAGTGAATCAATTGCAAGTATAACACATCCATGAAAATTCTTGACAATTTAGTCAAATTCCAAGAAACAATATAGATGGATCTAGTTTTCCTCTGCTAGGCCAAATGATCATCCAGGTGAACAAAATGCCCACAAGACTACTCTCAGAAAATTATGCACAAATAGTGTCAATCAACATCCTAATAATGTATATTGTGTATGATCCAACTACATAATATTGAATCATAATTCTACTGAAATAACCATGGAGTAGTAAACTAGGTGTCCTACTGAAAATTTTCAAATCTCAAATCAATCATGTTGAGGAAAAATCAATCACATAAATGCATGTCATATAAAAATACAACAAACGGTAGAAACCTTAAAGTGCCCAAATTGGCAATTTATCACGAGTGCTGAAGTCTTTCCAATGCTCTTGTTTTTTTTTTTTTTGTTGTCTATTTTTTGTTTTATTTGTTTAAGTCTTCCATCTAAAAACTTTTGTTTCCATTTGTCAATTTTGTTGTTGTTGTTGAAACTTGAATTTTGGCAATCATCATATATATGTTATAATTTTAGAAGTTATAGTTATCTTCTTTAACATTCATTAATAATTGCATGTAATAGGATCACTGAATGATAAACAATAAAAAAACAAAATATATATCCTAGGAAACCTTCATGGGGGAGAAAAACCAACAACCAATTCTTCAATATAGATTCCTTCAGCCAGTACAATGTCACATTATAGCTCTCCACAAATAGACCAAGACCAAGATACCAAAGACCAAGAAACCAATACCTCCTGCACTAGGTGAGTTATGTGTGTATACAAATGAGAGGAAATCGACCTCTATTTATACACATAACTTGACTCTCGAAAAGACGCAACCCTAAGAGGGGTCGTTTTGACTTTTACAATAAGGATAACAATAAAATAATAATTTTTTTTGAGCCAATTTATACAATAAGATTACAATAACCTTCTCGAGGTTTGACCAATACAAATAAAAAAGAATATCTTCTATAGTTACATCAAAATATCAACGCTCCCTCTAACTAGGAAGGTATTCTCTATTTCCACACAAGCTCATGACCATTGATTGTTGAACATATGAATCTATAAATCATTGGAAATTCATATTACAACATGAAGTCATAGCCAATGCATCCAAGGCCTGTGGGTAACTCTCAAATATCTTCAACATGTCACCATGACATCCACTACCCCACAATGAATCTGGACCTCATCATGTGCACCCTTGTGACTTCACAACCAATACATCCAAGGCATGTGGTTAGCTCTCAAATAGCTACAACATGTCCCCAAGACATCCATTACCCCGCAATGCATCTATACCTCATCACTCCCTATGAAGAGGAACCACGCCAAGCTTTTCCCTGAAGTGCTCGAACCTCATCCTCGACAGCGGCTTGGTCAACACATCCGCAACCTGATCCTTGGTAGTCATGTACTCAAGCCTCACTTATCTCCTCTACACCATATCCTTGATATAGTGATATTTGATCTTGATATGGTTCGACCTGTCATGGAACATCGTATTCTATGACAACTTCATGCAACTCTGCTTATCACACCAAATGCAAGTTGCCTCTAGTTTAAGACCAAATAACCCAGGAAACAACTTATGAAGCCACACTACTTCTATACATGATGCACATGTTTCCACATATTTAGCGTCAGTTGTATTGAGTGCTACACTTGACTACCTCATGCTACTCCATGAAACCATACTAGAGCCTAGACTGAAGCAATATGCCGAAGTACTCTTCCGATCAGGAATGCTTTTATCCCAATCTGAATCTGAATATCCATATAACCCAAACTCATGGTTTGTTGTTATAACAAGATTTCCCTCACCCCATGCAATCTTGCACAGAAGGCCCTTTTCCATTTCCCTATGCAGACTTGAAGTGACCTTTTGCAAATCCCATAGCTAAAAAACAATATTTTTCCACATATACGAGCCCTGCCTATATTACATCATGCGTATACACACGGTGCACCACTACAACTCATGTACATCGAGAAATGTGCCCAAAATTGAAAAATGGTGTTGGGTTTCCATGTCACGTCATGAGATCAATGATCCTTGGCCTTCTATATACTGGAAACGTTATGACTCAGCCCTTCAGTTCCACTTGAAGGCTATAAATGGGCCAAATACGAGCTATGGAAAAGGAGAAAAAATTCAACTTTGAGAGCAAAGTTACTCTAGATAAATAATTCACTTCACATTGAGTCTGCATCCCTTTATCCTTTAAGTCTGAACACATTGTTCAACGCCCAAGCTCTTCCCTTACTAATTGAGAACTTCATTGTCTCTCTTACATGAGCTTGCATTTGGTGGAGGATTTAAGTGGTGAGGCCTAGCTGGAAGGAACTTAGTTTCTCAGTTCCGAACTGTGCCGACATGGAAGTCTGTAACCCATTCACTTCTGTTGATTATATCTTAATAGAAATAATCTTTTCTCGTCCAATTGATATCTTGCAAATATTTGAATTATTATTCCATAAGCATATTTGTTATGAATGTTGATGGATTATGCTATTGAATGTGCTAACACCATATATTATCACCATATGCTTGTGTTTCTTGGTTGTTGAGGACTAATTGCAAGTATATTTCTTTGGGCCAAGTGCTCAATGGTGGACTTCATCGAATGTCTGGACGAGGTAGGCCTTTTATCTTGTCTTGCTAGCATATTTGTCTATATAGCATACTTGATATTAGAGTTGATTTATGCAGTCATTTTCGTGTGTTGTGGTTTACCCCTAGCCATAGAGATATTTTCCTCGTAACATAATTGACGACCATACTGGGGATTGAATCTTCTTTTTTGGGGTTTGGAGTGTTTTTCTCTTTGGATTTCTCTCGTTCATATTGAGTTTCTTGTCGTATGATTTCTTAACAACCTATGTTCACTCTGGGTCTGAGTCTTTTAGCCTTCTCGTTAGCCTAGTTGTGTTTTGACACATATATGTAGGTTTTTGCTTGACAGTCGTGTACATATGCATGTTTTCCTTCTGCAAGTTGTGTACACACGCACTTTTCCCTTGAATAGTTGCGTACATCAACCTTTGTTTCTTGATTACTGGGTTTGGTGGTTGTTGGGTAGGTTTTGACGATTGTTGAGTCTTCTTGGGTCTCTTTAGTGACTGTTAAGTGTCTGTGGAATGACAATAAACCTATCTTTGGATGATTTTTTGGGCGCTGCCTTTCTCATCATATTTTCATTTTGATTGTCCTTGCACCTTGGGTTGGGTATTTTTCTCCTTGATATCCTACTTGCGTTGTCTCTGTCTATACACAGTAGAGTCTTTATATAAAGGTTTTGTTCATTCCTTGCATTTTCATTTTTCTTATATTGAAAATACAAAAATATCAGGCATTTTACATTGATTGGCATTTTGATCTCTTAAGTCTTTGTCATTTATCTTAGTGCATGTAAATACATATTGAATTTTTATTGAATTGAAAATTGCATTTTTAAGAAGCATATCATTTATGGGAAATTGAAGCTAGGACTTTGCATTGTATTCATATTCATTTATTTTACTTGATGAGTCATAACATCACTAGTTTCATGACCACACCTTTTGAGTAAGCAAGGCCATTAAAATTAATGCTATAATTTAAAATTGATTAGTAATGATTTTATTTTCTAGGGTGCAAAACCTAGCTTAGGATTTAGTCCCTTGGAATAGGATTTTGTGAGTAAACTTCTCCAAGGCTATTAAATCAACATATGTGTTTGACTAAGGGAGTGGAGAAATCCATTGTATAATTGGTAATATCAGGAGGCTCCATTTATAGCAAAGTTAAGCACGTGGTCGCATGAGCTTGGTTGAAGGGATATCCCCCCAATACCTTCTTAGCGTCAGATATATTTATGGGGATCTATTCGTATATTGGGATCTTGCTAGTGCCCTTACCTCCGTGAGAGGGAGTGCTTTCAAGGTTTCGAGCTTTGATACCCTACCCATATGGTGTACCTGACTTACGACTGTTTTCCTGTGCATCGGTTATACCTTGGTTTCTTAGCTGCTTGACTTAGGTACCAAATAGGTTACTTGCAGGGGTTATTCTGCAGGTACCTTGGGTCATGTAAGGGTCCGAAAACACACAACCTTTATGGAGGATTACCTCTTTGGGGGGATCTGACCAATTGGTTGTTAAGCCCATGAGGGCCATTATAATGGATTCTAATACCTCCGATCTTTAGCAAGGAGTCTCAGTCCCCTCTTGGGTGAGGCATACCTACTTTAGGGAGGGAGGCCCCTTTCAACCACTTTATCGTGTTTGTGTGCAGATTGTCTGTTTGATTATTTTTGGTGTGCTATTTGATTACTATTTGGCCTTAGGATTTGTTTTTTATATATTGAATATTAAGGCATCATGGAGTCAGACCGACTTCCCCGCTGGTCTTGCCGCTTGTTACAGTTACCACAACATTTTGAGTGTTTTCCTTCTAAAAGGCATAGAGTTATTAAATGTGGTACACACACCTCCACTTATCAAACTTTTGATTCTACAAAGATGAGTACTGAATTGAGTCATAAAGATATTGGGATCCCTTCGACTCCCATACTTACTATATTTAATTACACCCTTTCGACTCCTGCAACCACAATGGTTGTGGTGTCGAAGGCACCTATCATCACTCTTTCCCATCCTATAGTGAATACTCAACCTATTTCCATGAACCCATTTGGGTCTCTTGGTCACTCACTGGGCTATAATGGTTAGTCCATCCCAATGGCATCTAGTACTTTTTCCTATGGTATGCTGAATTTTACTTCGCAATTTTCAAACTCCATCCTAGTCACTAGCCCTAATGCTAGCATTGGATTTGGGGGCATAAATCCTCCTTATACTTTGTTCTCATTTGGTGTCTCTCAGATCCCTCAAACGAATCCTACTGTGGGAGGCATTCCTTCTTTTAACCCCAGGTCTAATCATGTTGCTTCTAGGTGGAGTAACCAACCTAGCGGACAAGCTTCTACTCAATTTCCATCCTTTACCCTCACTTCCTCAGTGTCGATTCCAACCAACACATTTGGCATGATGAATCCCCCTTTATCCTCCGGATTCACACTCAGAGGAGGTCATTTTCACACCTTGGGAAACCCGCAAACCAGAGCCACTCTGACTGGGAGCAGTTTTTATAACCCTCATCAGAAAATTCCTACTAGAATGATGCCCAAACAACCCCTTATGAATTAGATTGGAGGAGGGTCTTTCAATCCTAGATGAGGCCATGGTGCTTGCCAGAACCCTAGATGGGCTGCGATTCTCCAAACATAATCTTTCTAAGGATCTTGGGGCTAGATGTCGCAAACTTGTTTCCCTTTTCTGGCCACGCTCAACCTGCCATAATTGTCTAAGTTGATGAATGACCTTGTGTGTCATGATCCTACATGGCCCCCCGTTCCCACCAAGATTCCTTCAGATATTCCAAAATTCAAAGGCAAGAATGGTGAGGACCTTGGTGATCACGTTACTAGATTTCACTTATGGTGCTCTTCAAATTCCCTTAATGATGATTCCATTCGGTTAATATTATTTCAACACACCCTCACATAGGTTGCCACAAAATGGTATATCGAGCTACCTAAGGGGGCATACGAGACCTTTAGTCGGATGGGTTTAGTCTTCCTTAACCACTTCCAATTGCCGGTTCATTACAACGTTGGCATAGAAATTATGTTGACCTTACACCAAGAAAAATCCATGCATATCTCAGATCACATCTAGGAGTGGAGTAGATGGAAGAGGTTTATCAAGACCTGCATACCCCCAAAATTCCTATTAGAGTGGTTCCTTAAATCTTTACAACCTCCTATTTCGAAGGATGTTGCTACATTTGGGTTACATCTGAGGAAGAAGCAATATTCAAATCCCAATAGATAGATCTTATATATTCTCAGTCTGGGATGTTATACTAGATTCTTATGAACACATCAAGGTCAAACTATGACCCTAAACAAAATCCCGGGCCTCATGCCGATGGAATTGTAGGCTCTGCCAATGTGAAATCCGCAGACTTAGTGACAAACCATTTGAAAGAGTTGTCTCTAAACCAATTTGCATGAGGGACAACTTTGTCTGTGTCTTCCAATCCCACTCAGTCAGTGGATGTACATTCTGTGCAATCGTCGACTGGCCCAAATGGTAACCAACAACTAGGAGGTAATAAGAAGAAAAGATGTAACAATAATCGTAAGGTTGGGAAGAATAATAATAAACCCTAGGACAATGGTAATAATGAAAGGATGAATAATAATACTAGCCAAGGCAAGAAGGAAAGGCATAAGGTGAAATTTCCCTGTAAGCTTTGTACAGATGAACATCTTACTCATTTATGCCCCAAACTTACGGAAGCTACGAGGCTCTTATCTATACTACCCATCGTGTTGATGAATCCTTTTCCACATAACTAGCACATGGCCTCAAGCTCCTTAAATGCCGTAAATGAGGTTGGTGGGATTCAAAATCCACCGACACAAGACAATGACCGTTTGTGCATCAATATGGTCAATTCTTAGGATAATGTAGCCACCCGGTCTCGCAATTACAATTCTCCACAAACTATACCTATTCTAGAATCTCCTCCTCCTCTGGAGATGCCCTTGTAGATAAAAAAACTAGAGCCACATCCTCATATTCTGAAAGGATACTCAAGTGTTGTACCCACAATTCAAATGCTAAAGCTGCCCAAAATTACTCTATTGTTGAGGACCTGGGTCAAACCCCTTATGTGATGTTGGCCCTGAAAGTACTCTAGACGTGTCCTTTATAGTGGAATGCCTTTCTATCTACGTTAGGATCTCTAGACCCTAGTGGATTTAAAGTTATCAAGTTTGACGTCATAGATGTGAAGCCTCACTTGCCTTACCATGTGGTATTCCAAATCCACATGGGTTACTCAAAGTATACCATCAAGCATGCAGTTGTTTATAAAGGCACTGCAACATGTGTGATGTCCCTGATATGCTGGAAAGATCTCGGCTCTTCGAATCTCTCTCAGTCTCCGACCATGTTGACTGCGTTTGACGATTGTTCCTTTCGCCCTCACGGTATTATTACTTCCTTTTCGGTCCAGTTAGGCGGGAAGACAATAGAGGTGGATGTTAAGGTGGTTGATGTGCCCCTCAATTATAAGTTGTTACTAGGAAACAATTGGACTTATGCTATGAATGTCTTTGTATCGCCCATCTTCCACACTCTTTTTTTTTCCCACGATGGGAAGATCATGATGTTCGACCAGTTGTCCTTTATATATGCTAGCCCCAGTGCATCTGTTGGACCATCTATTCCCGTGGTTGAAAATTCTCATCCGACAACTGAGAATATCGATGTTGGAATGTATTCATCCCTTATGGGTACCTTCAACTTCATGGAACTAATTCACCATGTTTACACCATGTCCAGTAGGCTCGTTTCATCAGAGAGGTCCATTCCTTTCTACACTTCCTATTTTAATTATCCTTGGGCCCTACCTTCCTCGAATGTGTCTTGTGAAGGTTAGTCGCATGATGGAATGGCCATGCCACTATTGGTAGCAAATATAGCGTATCAAGTTGTTCTTGAGTCTTCCGTCCATCCTAATCCCATTACCTTGTAGATGAATGAGGAGGATCCTATTCTTAAGCCCGTGTGGGCCACTTCGTCATCTTGTTCACTTGACTACCTTGATGAGACTTTTCCCTCAGATGAAGCTATGATTGAAGCCCTGAATGGTTCTGACAAACCTTGGGATGATATGCATCATTGCTCTTATTTTTTGCCAGAGCTTGCTAGAATCGAACAAGATGACTTTCGATCTACTTTAAGTGATATAGTTGGTCATGCCGTAGTTACACTTGATATGCATGACATTTATGCCAAAGGAAATATGGCGAGTATCTCTCCTACCATCACGATCGATATCTCTTGTACCCCTGGCAAGATTGAAAATGTACACATTGGTGTGGATTGTTCGCCAGAAGAAATCTTGATCTACACCAAGATCTTCAAGGAATTTCGAGATGTATTTGCTTGGTCATATGAAGAGATGCCAGGAATTGACCCTCGAATTATCGAACATGAGATTAAAACTTACCTGAATGCTTATCCTGTTTGAAAATGTCTTAGAGTTGTCAATCCCCAGAAGGCCCCTGCTATTAAGGCAGAGGTAGAGAAACTGCTTAATGTTGGCTTTATCTACCCAGTTCCTTTGACTGAATGGGTATAAAATCCCATTCCTATGAATAATAAGAAAGGAACCATCCGTGTATGCATGGAATTTTGTGACCTAAACAAAGCTTGTCCTAAAGACAACTTCCTGACACCTGTCATCGATTAGATTCTCAACGAGTGTGCAGGAAACAAATTTTTTTCTTTCATGGATGGATTTTCAGGGTATGACCAAATTCAAATTAAACCCGAGGATCAACATAAGATATTTTTTTTTTCCTTGGGGTACTTTTGCATACTGGAAGATGTCTTTCATCCTTAAAAACACTGGAAAAACCTTCCAACATGCTATGACCTTCGCATTTAATGATCTTAAGAATATAGTCGAAGCTTATCTTGATGATCTTGTTGCTCACTCTCGTAAGAGAGTGGATCACCCTAAGCACCTTCAGCTAATTTTTGAAAGACGCCATCATTATAGAATCTGTTTGAACCCTCATAAATGCATATTTTGCATCAGGTCTCGACATATTTTAGGATGTTTAGTCTCTGAGACTGGGATCATGGTAGATCCATTAAAGGTTGAGGCAATATTTCAATTGCCTCCCCCATGCACTATTCGACAACTTCAAGGTTTAAAGGGAAAAGATAAATTTTTACGTCAGTTTATAGTAAACTATGCAAATATTACCAAGGGTTTCATGCATATTTTGAAGAAGGACACTCCTTTTATCTGGGATGAGCAGGCCTAGGAATCCTTTGATGCTTTAAAGAAATCCTTGGTATAGACACCTATGCTGAAGTCTCCTGACTATAGTAGGGGTTACTTGCTTTATGTCACTGTTTCCGAAGAGACGATTGGTATGGTTTTGGTTCAGGAGGATGATGAGTTCCACAAGCACATCATCTACTATCTCAGTTGAAACTTAGTCGGTCCTGAGCTCAAATATTCTCACGTTGAAAAGATAGCTCTAGGTGTCGTTCACACAGTCCAATGATTACACCATTATATATTGATTTGAAAAACTACTGTGGTTTTTGATGTAAATCCATTTCAATATGTCCTTACCAGGCGTATCATAGGGGGAAAATACAATAAATGGATTGTCTTTTTACAAGAATTTGATCTCGATTTCGCTTCTGCAAAATCCAAGAAATCCCTAGTCTTTGCATATTTAATATATGACTTCCCACGATTGGACAAGGATGTTATTCAAGTTGATTTTTTTTTGGATGAACACATTTTCCTTGTCTCATCGTCTGAGCCCTGGTATGGAGACATTGTTCTCTATCTCCAAACTTTGAAGTTCCCTCAGCATTTCTGGCAAGATGAACAATGACGTGTATGATACCAAGCTAACAATTACCTTATCGTTGGTGGCACTTTGTATCGTTGAGGAATAGACAATATCCTGTGTCATTTTTTAACTCACAAAGAAGCCAAGTTAGTTCTAAATGATTTCCATAGTGGGGATTTTGGTGGTCATCTATCTAGGCTTTTGACAACCCATAAAATTTTGCGAGCTAGTTATTTCTGGCCGTCTATCTTTAAAGATTGTGTTGAAGAAATTAAGAAGTGTCACCCCTGCCAGGTGTTCACTTGGAAAATGAGCTCACACCCAACCCCTCTCCAGCCAATCATTATCGTTGGTCCCTTCACCAAGTGGGGAGTGGAATTTGTAGATTGCAAACTGACTTTGGTTTGGGGGCATCAACACATTATCGTGGTCATAGAATACTTTACTAAGTGGGTTGAGGCAATGCCTATAGTTAAATCTGATGGGAATACTTCCACCTTCTTCATATTCAATCAAATTATCACTAGGTTCAGAATCCCGAGTGAGATTGTCATTGATCATTGTAATCACTTTCAGAATGAAATGATGGAAGAGATAGAATCCAAGATGGGGTTTAATCATGGTCATTCTTCCCCTTACTAGCCCCAGGAAAATGGACAGGTAGAGGTCGTCAAAAAGTCTCTCAAGACCATTTTGTAGAAAACTATCATCCATAACAAATCTGACTGGCATATTATGCTATATCCCACACTTTGGGCATACCAAACCTCGATCAAGACTGCCACCGGAGTTTCTCCTTTCTAGTTAGTACATGGTGTGGATTCAATATTACCTATTGAATGTGAAATACCTTTCCTTATATTGGAAGTCATGCTCCTCCCTGACACTTCTGATATCGAGCGATGTATCGTACACTTAGAGAGCCTTGACGAGCAACGTCGAGACTCCGCTAAGACTATCGAAGTGAATAAAAGACATGTCAAGGTCCAATATGATAATTCTATCTGTCCCCAGTTGTACAATGAGGGTTACTTGGTCCTTTTATATGATCAAGTAAAAGAACTACTAGGGGTAGGCAAGTTCAAACCTGTGTGGCACGGTGCCTATATCGTGCGACATGTCTTAGAAAAAGGAGCCTATGATTTTGAATATTATGAAGGGAACATGTTGACCGAGCCCAAGAATGGGATATAATTGAAAATATATTACGCTTGAGCCCCAAGATTGGGCGTAACTCTTTTTATACTAATGTATATTAGTGTATATATATTTCCCCTTTATTTTTGTCTTCAACTTGCTTATCGAGGTTTTCCTTGGTTGGAAAATTTCAATGGAGTCTCCAGTCTACTTAGGATTCGCATACAGAGATAGTCATCATACATGGAAATTGGCTTCCACCACTTGGGTGGTTTACTCACCCCAGGGTCTACTGGTGTCTTCATGTGGTGTTTGCCTAGGACCATCCACGAATAATGTGGCCAAATATAGCATTGTTATAGAACTTTTGTGTGATGCCATTTCACATGGTATGTGCTCTTTGGAGGTTCCTATGGATTCCCAGTTGGTAGTATGTTAGTTGAATGACATTTATAATGTGCGTGACCCTATGTTGCTTCGACGATTCCTACGAGTACTCCTTTTAGAATGAAAGTTTGATTTTATTACCTATCATCACATACCTAGGAGTTCTAATTATGTATCTGATGCTTATGCTAATTTCATTTTAGATTGGCATGTTTCACATAACTAAAGAAAAGAAAACTTTCTCATCAATGTACACATTGTAATATAAGTAAAGTTGAAGAACCATGTTTTATATATATTTCAAAAAATATGATGTTGATAGTACAAAATTGGGGCCAACACCCTCAATACACATATACAAACGATAATACAAAATCCATGACATCTACGCTTGTGGTGCCATATGTGTGTCACGATAAAAAAACTAGAACATTTGTGAGACGCTGAAAGAGTCGAATTGAAGCTCTGGGCACACCAACCACCTGTCGTTGCATAGCCTCTGACAAATCTTCTACCTGAACCATCAGAATCCTATGTGTCAAACAAGACAGGTTGCCCTGCATGTCTTGAAGGACTCTCTCCACTTCTCCTCTTGCCGCCTCATCTATTCAGTGCCTCTGATGATGTCTTGGAAGTCCGTTCAACCATCATGGACCTACGTTTGCGTTACGTATGTGTCTAGTTAGTACTTAAAAATCATCCAAAAATATTTTTGTTTTCCTATACAAAAATACAAAAAAAATGAAATATTTAAATACTTTGACATACTTATGTCCCCATAGGTGGTCCCTAGTGGCAGTGGCATGTTAAGGTCCCCTTTGAAGTCAATCCCTGCATAGGGGTAGTCATCCAGAGCAATGACTTGTCATCTCAACCAGTAAAAGAAATCATCATTGTAGGGTGTGGGAAATTTACCTCCCCCTTATCATCTCATCACCTCGGTCCACCATGCCATGGATGGATCGCGAGGTCCTCAAGGATTTATCTCAAATATAGGTCCCAAACCTAGAACTTACTCGAATAAAAATATACACATGATGGAAGAAAAATTGAAGTTCCACTTGTCACCATGTTTGCATTCTGTCAACTAGCTCTTCATATTATCCAGTAGCGAGGTGCACCAATCATACACCATTGGTCTCAAACACTCTACGGAGTGGAACATAAGTGACCTAGATGCTTGGTGCAATGAATATGATCTAGGTCAAAATGAGGACAAAATTTTTGAGGCTCATATTGGTTATTGCTCAGATGGGGATTTGACTCCCAACCTTCTCGGTCCCTGCTATGTAGTGAGCATCTATGTATTCTTCTATCTTCATACTGCTCCCAACTCCCTGGGCTTTGAGGTTCACCACCTCACCCTGACGTGACAACCCCATCAATATATAAATATCCTCGACATCAATCCTTAATAGTTGCCCATCAAGGTTGAATCTCTCACTGTATGGATCCCAGTAATCCACGAGAAACTATAGCAACCTCACTTGGGCCCTCATTCCTTTTAGTTCCCAAAAATTGTACAAACCACATCTTTTCAAGGCCATTTGGGCTCCCAAATCTCTTTCCATAGCAAAATTTACCTCCTCATGTTCCCTTTCCCTCCACTCTAGAACCATCCTGCCAGAGAAACATCACTTTTGGAGTTAGAAACCATCAAAAACTTTGTTTACGAAGATATACGTGGGCTACAACATTCACAGTCATGTATAGGGTTGAGTATATGATGGTTTTCTTTTAGACAATTGCGTATAATCACGCATATACGTGACTCGACGAATGGTATCTCGCGTACACCTAGACCTTTTATTTTCACCCTAGATAACTTAAAAATTCAAACCTAAATACAAAATGTAATCCACTAGAAAGAAATAGGAGGGGAAGAGGAATTACTTGGTCTAGATGGTCATTGATCCTGTCACTCGCTGCTCCCGCAATCACTAGTTGAAGATCAGAGGTAATTTGGTCCAAAATTCATTATTTGAGTAAAAAAGTCAAATAACATAGTAAAATTTGGTTTTTATTACCATTTATAGCAATTTTTACCAACTTTGCATAGTTTCAGATCATATTTTCGCATAATGGACTAATACAGTAGTGGATTGGGTTGGTTTTTGTAGTTTTCGCCAGAGATTCTTGCATTTTTTAGCATTATGTTGACCGTCCGTAACCACAAACAAGTATTTTCTCTATCCATCATATATGATAGGTATCCATTCCATCATGCACACTTGCATTTCCCTATAACTGTCACTCATATGCCTTAGGTACGAACCCATTTTTTAGCGACGCAGAACCATTCATCTAATACAAGATGTGTCATTATCAAATGGTAGAGACTTACCAAACATGGGTACCCTAGTTAGATCCTCTGCTTCATTTGGTGCCCATGCAAAGATTTTTTCCGTAGGACTGGGAGTCCCTTATAGATAATACATGACTTTATGTTGAACCTCATTTATCACTCATAAATGTGTTGACCTATACCTATAAGACTCCCAAGCGAGTTTGATTTAAGCTCTTTTCCGACTCATTTTCAAAAAGCGAAAATAATGCGGAGTGAAATTGTCTCTTTCACACTCGTAAATTGGATTTGAAAGGATGTCTATTTGGTACAAGTTTATCCCTTTTTCAAGCCAAGTAGACTAAGATTATGAAAAAATGACATTTTTTGGTGTTAAGTTGTGATTGCATTTCATGCCCTTGCTTGCAGTATTGAGCCTATTGTCGGTTCTCTCTTTGCGTTATACATTGTTTTCCTCATCATTTTTTCATCCTCAAACAAGTAGAGCCTTGTTTATATCCTTCACAATTTGACACCCTATACCCAGGAGGGAACATTCCCTTGAGTGTCAATCTCTCGCATGCACCTCCTTGCATTGAGCATAGGTATGTTCCACTGTTGGAACTAGTTTTTCTTACTTGTGATACTCATTTCCTCCTCTTTATAATAACATTCATTTGACTATGAAAAACAAAAAAATACGGGTGGGAAGGGAGTATTATCTTATATTGGTAGCATTCATGTTTCCTTTGAACAGAGCACACAATTTTTGAGTCCACTTTTCTTCATAATTTTGGGTTTAGCATGGCCTTAGGAAGCTGAGCTCGTTACAAAGAGTTTAATCCCTCGACTAGTTACTCTTCCAGTCCCTATGGATAATTTGATTTATGCCTCCTACATCTCATGGTTTCATCATTGATTCTATGCTTCCAAAGTCTTCCATGTGTCTCATGCTCTTGCTCAAAGGATGTCTCTCAACCCATGTCAACCATTCCTCAGAACTCTTAACTTTGCATGTTGTACATACCCTCAGCTTGTCTTAGAATCACATGAAGCTTTACTCCTATTACACACCCTGGTTCTACTTTCCTCATTGGTAGGTAACCTTGAACCCAGTAGTTGACATTTCATCATTGGTCGTTGACTGGGTGGTTTCCATTGTGTTCGATGGTAAGACATCTATTCACACATTGGAATTCGTGTAGTGTCTTGGATTCCATTAGCCTTATTGGTGGTTTCCTCTCCTTTGTAAGCAGTTTTCCTCATTGCCTGCTATTTAGAGGGTCTTTTTTCGTGTACCGCTTGCACTTAGCACACACAAAAGATGCACAAGATCATTGTTTCGTGAACATTTTCTTTGTCTGATTTCTTCCAAATCATCAAGATCCTTCTTTGTACCTCATTCTGAATGATGAGAGTTTCCTTAATTCTCTCCTTTCAACGGGTCTCCTTCCATCAACTTTAGCTCATCTATTATGGAGATGGGACCTAGAGTCCTATGAGTACCTAGAGGCTTGCAGTCATTAGTTTTAGGTTCTCTCGCCATCGACAGTTGGGAATAAATCAATGTCTCCTGATAGATGGATTCTTCAACTGTTTGACCCTGAATCCTTTATTCAAACTTGTAAGAATGTACTCAGTTCCTTGATACCTACTTTCATCATTGGTAGGTTGTCTCGCATTTTTTAACAGTATAAATCAATGATCAGTAATCAAACAAAGTCTCATTGTGTTCGACCTCAACTCCTTTATTCACATGATGTAGACTTGCACCTTTGGTGGATTGTGAAGAAGACTTGAAGACATCAGTTCATAGCCGCATCTTTCCTGAGATGTTGCTACCTTTTCATTGCACCAGTACCTATGTGACTTCAATGATCATGGGAGATCATATTGTACTCCATTGTATACAAATATCTTCAGATTGATTTTGAGACTGGTTTTATTGGGCCTTGTTCATGACTATGACAACCTTTGGCATGTAACCACATTTGTATTTTCTATTCATGGCCATGGAAAGTTGTTTGATATATTTTCACATGGATCTGCAGTGTAATTCAAATTGGTAGCCATGTATGCAAAGTTAGTACATATTTTAATGAGAAAATAGTTCTTCCAGTTGGGTCCCCATTTCTCCACTTCTAGGATTTTATAATGTATTTCAGCCATCGTAGATACTCCTCTGACCTCACACATTAGGGGGCATCTATTATAGAAATATTTTCCTCACCCCATGCAATATTGCACAGAAGGCCTTTTTCCATTTTCCTATCCAGACTTGAAGTCTTTTTTTGCAAATCCCATAGCTAAAAACAACATTTTTCTACATATACGTTCCCTGCCTATATTATAGCATGTGTATATCCAGGCTGCACCACTACAACCCCTGTACATAGGGAAATGTTCCCAAAATTGAAAAATGGTGTCGGGTTTCCATGTCATGTCATGAGATCAATGATCCTTAGTCTTCCATATACTAGAAATGTTCCAACTTGACCCTTTAGTTCCACTTGAAGGCTATAAATGGGACAAATCCAAGTTATGGAAAAGGAGAAAGAATTCAACTTTGAGAGAAAAGTTACTCTAGAGAAATTATTCACTTCACATTGAGTCTGCATCCCTTTATCCTTTAAGTTTGAACACATTGTTCATCCCCCAAGCTCTGCCCTTATTGATTGATAACTTCATTGTCTCTCTTACATGATCTTGCCTATGGTGGAGGATTGAAGTGGTGGAGGCCCAACTGGAAGGAACTTAGTTTCTTGGTTTCGAACTGTGCCAACATAGAAGTCTGTAATTCATTCAATTCTATTGATTATATCTTAATATAAATACTCTTTTCTCGTCCAATTGATATCTTGAAAATATTTGAATTATTATTCCATGGGCGTATTTGTTATGAATGTTGATGGATTATTCTATTGACTATGCTAACACCATATATTATTTCCATATGCTTGCGTTGCTTGGTTGTTGAGGACTAGTTGCGGGTATATTGCTTTGGATCAAGTTCTCAACCATGGACTTCATCGAACGTCTGGACAAGGTAGGCCTTTTATCTTGTCTTGCTAGCATATTTGTCTATATATCATACTTGAGATTAGAGTTGATTTCTGTAGTCATTTTCGTATGTTGTGGTTTACTCCTAGCCATAGAGAGATTTTCCTTGTAACATATGTCACATACCTAAGACCATAATCCAATGTACCCTTAAGGTACCTTATCAGGGTGTTCACAAAAAAAAACATATCCAGTCTTGTGTTTGTCAAGTACATCAATGAACCCACTATCTTCCTATATAAAGTAACATCCACAGTCTTTGAAGTTGCATCCTGCAACAAATTAAGACTTGATACCATAGGTGTATCCATTTCCTTGCAATCCAACATCCAAAACCTCTTTAGGATTTCCATTCTATAATTCCCTTGATTCACAAAGATCTCATCCTATCTATGCCATACCTAGAGACCCAAAAATTAATGCATCATCTTGAGATCTTTCATCTCAAACTGAACAACCAATTTTCTCTTACACTATGAGATGAGATTTTCCACACCTATTAGAAACAGGTCTTCCACATACAACAATATTATTATCAAAACATCATCCACAACCTTAAATTAAAGGTTAGGATCTGCACTACTCTTTGTAAATTTTAAGATCATCAGAAAATTGTTGATCCATCCATACCATGCTCTAGGTGCCTGATTTAATCCATATAAATCCTTCTTCAATATGCACACATGCGTCTCCCTGTCATGTACCTCTAACCCTTGTGGTTTCTCTATTGGTTTTCCTCATATAAGATATGAGATATATTTGATATATTATTACAATAATGAGTGTTCCATATATAGGGAACATAAGGTGACCATCCATGAAAGGATGCGTCCCTTGAATAATCAATAACTATTTATTATTATCATTTACTTATTATATACTATAGTTAATAATCAATAATTATATTATTAATTATTATCTTTAGAGAATGTCTTCCCGATGTTGTCCAAACAAAAACACTCCCTCTCAACGAGGGAGACATTTTGCAACATGCCAAGCTTGTCTTTGAAGTACACAAACTTCACCCTAGACTCATGACACTTGCCTATCAGTCTTGGGAGACATCTCTCTCCCACTTGAACCGAGGAGAAGCTCCTTCTGCGGCTCTCCCTCAGAGCCAATTTATCTCTCTCTAATATTAGTCTCACTTTGGCTCTGCATGTAATAGCATATAGCATATTGAGTCTTTATCATTCCTTGTCAAATCACCATGACTAGGACAAAGACCACACCAGGATTTTTCACCACAGGTACACACCTATGAGTGAATGTCGGCCTAATGCTAACTGACACATGGAAAGAACTTCAAGCACCTTGATTCCATATTATTCCTTGTCATGATCAAGGAAGGACTACGTCTGGGCCCATTTATCACAAGTGCACCTTTTTGATAAATGTATCCTATCTCCCTTGGTCTGTAGCGCAATCTAGGAGAAGTTATGACCGATGCTGAAACATCAACACTCCCTCTTAGCTAGGGAGGTATCTTTCCATGGTATTACACAAATACTATTCAGAGACACGCAGTCTCTGCCATTGGTACAAAACCACCATAGTAGTAAAAGATCTGTCACACATGGCACTCCCATGTGGACTTCTAGAGGCTACTCCCTCTAGGTCGTTGGGCTATAATCTGAAATGAACTTATCCCTTCTTGAATAAGAATCCGCACATATTAACTCAACTTAATTCACAGAGGAGTATGATCTAGAGAAAGTTTTTCACACATGGCACTCCATGTGGACTTGTAGAGGCTACACCCTATAAAAACACCAGGGTCAACTCCCATAGTGTATGACATCAAGGGTCAACTCCCTTGACATGTCCTCATGTTCTCTCCACATGGGACGTTGGGTTATAAACCCAATTGCACTTATTCCTTCTCAAATAAGTGTTCCACTTATCCCTTCTCAGATAAGTGTCATCACAGATCAACTCAACTCAATTCACAGAGGAGTATGATTTGGAGAAAGTTTGTCACACATGGGACTCCATGTGGACTTCTAGAGGCTACACCCTCTAGAAACACTAAAGTCAACTCCCATAGTGTATGAAGTCAAGGGTCAACTCCCTTGACATGTCCTCATGTGCTCTCCATATGAGATGTTGGGTTATAAGCCCAACTGCACTTATCCCTTCTTAGATAAGTGCCCCACTTATCCATTCTCAGATAAGTGTAATCACATATCAAATCAACTCAGTCACAAAGGAGTATGATCTGGAGAATGTCTCAGGAAGTTTCAAACATCAACACTCCCTCTCAACGAGGGAGGCATTCTCTACCACGCCAAGTCTGTCATGGAAGTACTTAAACTTCATCCTAGTTTGGTAATATCATCAACAACTTGCTCATCTGTAGGAAGGTACTGCACCAATACTTCCTTTCTCTGCACCATGTCTCTCATGAAATGGTACTTGATCTCAAGGTGGTTCGATTTGTCATGAAACACTGTTTTATCAGAGATCTTCACACAAATTTAGTTACCATAATGAATAATGGTGGAATCCAACACATGTTCAAATAAATATACACAGAGCTTGTGAAGCCACACTGCTTCATGGACTGTCATACTTAATGCAATGTATTCTTTTTATGTTGTGATCAAATCCACAGGAGTTCGTTTCTTTCTACACCAAGAAACCATGGAAGATCCCAAAGTGAAGCAACACCTGAAGGTGTTCTTTTTGTCCATTGTGCTCCTTTCCCAATCATAGTCAATATATTCCTACCATATCATATCAATACTGGAAGTATACCTGAGACCATGTCGAACTGTGACTCGCAAGTATTTCAACACATGTTTCACAACAATCTAGTGTGTCTATCCCAGTTGACTTATAAATTGGCTAAGTGCACTCACTGCATAGAAAATATTTGGTCTAGTGTTAACCAGATACATCAATTATCCAATCAGTTGCCTTTACAGAGTTAGATCAATTTCGTCAAAATTGGAAGAATATACACTTAGTTTCTTTAGATTCATCATTATTGGTATAGCCACGGGCTTGAAGTTTAGTATCTCAAACTTCTTCAATATCTCAACTATGTACTTCCCCTGACTCAGGAAGATCTCATCAGTTCTCTGCCACACTGCTAGTCCCAAGAAGTAGTGAATCATACCAAGGTCCTTTATCTCGAACTCAGATGCCAATGCACACTTGCATTCAATAATAAGGCTCTCTTTACCGGTGAGGAATAAATCATCAATGTAGAGGACCAGAATCAAGGCCTCACCATTAACAGTCTTGTAGTACAGGTTGGGATCAACAACACTTTTGCTGAAGCCCAAACTCATCAGGTGTCCATCAATCCTCGTATACCAAGCTTGAGGTTCCTGCTTGAGTCCATATAGGGCCTTGTTCAAATTACACACATGAGACTCCTTCTCATGTATGATGAAACCATCTGGCTACTCGATGTATATTTCTTCCTCAATCTCTCCATTGAGAAAGGTTGTCTTCACATCCATCTGATGTAGTTTCCAACCCATGGATGCTACGAGGGTAATAATCATCTGGATAGAAGTGTATCAAGAAACAAGAGAAAATGTCTCCTCATAATCTATTCCCTCCACCTAAGAGAATCCTCTAGAAACAAATCTCATTTTGTGCCTCTCGATGCTCCTGTCAACTGTGTGTTTGATCTTGTAGATCCATTTAGAAGTTACTGCAAACTTCCCCTTAGGTCTCGGAACAATATCCCACACATCATTCTTCATGATGGACTGATACTCCTCCATCATGGAATCTCTCCATACTGGATGACTAGTTTCCTCCTCATAACAAGAAGGTTTAGAATCAATGATGTGGCTCATAGTTATGGCATAACACAAATATCTCTGAGGTATATTTATTTCTCGGAAGGTACCATCTCTTTTTGTCTCTTACTCAATCTAACTCTGACCAAGGATGACGATATGATATTCCTTCGAAGACTCACTGTACCCCATATATGTATACTAAACACCCAAATAACCTGAAG
The DNA here is from genome assembly GCA_009831015.1 of Picea engelmannii. NCBI lineage: Eukaryota > Viridiplantae > Streptophyta > Pinopsida > Pinales > Pinaceae > Picea > Picea engelmannii. The sequence continues at coordinate 331,812 of ML780460.1, read as the reverse complement.
TGTCCAACCTTTAGCTTTAACTCTTGTGAAGGCCTCCTTAGGAGTCATGTTCCTTAAGGAATTTTGTTATGAACATACATCACAATCATGGATGCTTCTTCCCATAGAAACATAGGTAAATGTTGATCATGAATCATCACCTTGACTGTCTCAACAATAGATCTGGTCTTCCTCTCTGTGACCGCATTTTGTTGAGGGTTGTGAGAAATGGTGTACTCCCTCTTGATCCCTACCTCAAACATATCTAGGACACATCGAGGTTACCTCATGGAACCAATGTCCCCCAAGACATATCGAGGTTTCCTCATGAAACCAATGTCTTGATTCCTTCATCTAATAATTCACTAATTATTATGCAATCAAGTAGTAGCATACTGATACTACCATGTCATCGGTAGCTCAAATCATCTGCCACATTCTTTATGACTATGTTGTAATCAATCAGTAGCACACGACTACTACAATATCGTCCAATAGTACACAATTGTTTCCATGTCATAGTAGTACACAACTATTGTCCATTGGTACACAACCACTGCTATAGTCTCCATTACCATGTTGTGATGTTTTTCCTCTCCCATTAGTCTTATTCACACCTAGCCACCTCACATGGAATAGGGAAGACTACAACCATAGACTCATTCACACCTATCCACCTCACATGGCATACATAAGGCTAATATTCAATTCTTATTCACACCTAGCCACCTCACATGGCTTCCGCAATACTTGTGCCCAACTGAGCATTACTCCCTTAGTCACCTTACATGACTAATTAGGGAAACTCTTATCCATAGGGGTTTAGTCGGACAGAGGAGAGAAAACACCACACCTTCCTCTTAACAAGGGTGGACATTCTTTGAGTGATTTCATAGTCTTGAATATTCTGTCAACACTTCGAATCCTTTCAACCATGGTACTAGACATGTCAATTATAAAATGTCTCTGAACCCAAGACTCATATACAACATTAGCGTTGATGACTAAATATAATTCCTTTGCATCCTAAACTGCATGTAAGCACATATCAATAGCCTCACTACGTCGTGATATTGGCCTCATCGCTTGGTGCTCGTCTGATTGTGGATGCCAAACATTTACATTGACACTATATACATGACCTTTTCTCCAATGGTAAATTTATTCTAAAAGAAACTCGACCTCAAACATAATCAATATGATAGAATGGGGTCCAAATAATCAAACATTCCACAACACATGGGTGCAAAAAATTAGAAGTATTCTCGGCCTCCAACGATCTCTCAAGAGTATCTTCTTGGATTCTTTGACCAATCACATAGACTCGGGAAATATATCATATCCCATACTCTTGTTATCTCTAACGTGATCTAGAGGCAACATCACCAAAACCAAGAGCATACGAGTTCGTGGGCACAAAATAAAGGAAGCCCCATTCATAAAGAATTACGGCTTAACGTGAAAACTGTGCATACCCTCAGCCATTGGTTAAAGCATTGGTAGGTGATCCAAACCTGATCAATCACTCAAGCAATGTTGAAATTTTTCCTAATTTCATGGTCACCAAACTGTAACATGAACTCAAATTAGGTGCTACAGGTCACCAATGCATCACTATTCAATGCATGTGAACATGATGTCAGTGTTGGTTGACAACTCTTTATAGACAAAAAACCTCTCATGGCTGAGAGAACTTCATTGTCTTCCCTTCCCGCCTCCTGTGAATTCACCTATCCAAGGATCCGTGGGAACCTTCGTACTTCCTACACAATGACTCTCTCAAAGATTTGTGTCTCAGGGGAATGGAACAATATGACCATGCACCCAAAAACTTCCTTGCCATATCTATCTAGTTATAGCTAGAGCAGGAGACCTTACTGGATTCATTGATCCCAGATATTCACATGGAATAAGATGGATCAAGTTCAATCAAGCAAATTTGGATCTCATCATTGTTGTTTTCCTAGGCCTTCCCATGAGGGAGTAAGGCCCAATCCCTCTCTGATACCATGTTGGTTTTCTTCATATAAGATATGAGAGATATTCAATATATTATAACAATAATGAGTGTTCCATATATAGGGAACATAAGGTGACCATCCATGAAAGGATGCGTCCCTTGAATAATCAATAACTATTTATTATTATCATTTACTTATTATATACTATAGTTAATAATCAATAATTATATTATTAATTTTTATCTTTAGAGAATGTCTTCCCGATGTTGTCCAAACATCAACATGCTCCACATATACTTTCTCTTTTATTTCACAATTCAAGAAGGATGTCTTTACATCCATATGATACACCTTCCATTTCATTATAGTGGCCAACAAAAGTATAGTCCTGATCGAGGTATATCTCACCATGGGAGAAAATGTCTCCTCATATTCAATTCTTTCCTTCTGAGAGAATCCTTGAGCCACAAATATAGCCTTATACTTTTCAATACTTCCATCAACTGCATGTTTCGTTTTGTATATCCATTTTGAACTTAATATTGATTTCTCCTTCGGTCTAGGGACCACATCCTATACATCATTATTTACTATGGATCGATATTCCTCCCCCATGGCATCCTTCCATAGCCTCTTTTCTGCAGCCTCTTCAAAACTGAATTGTTCGACATCCATGATATAACAAAAACATGCCACATAGCTGGAATACAGTTTTGACTTCTTACTTTCCATGAGATATTTTTATGGGGCACCATATCTTTCTACATCTCTGACGACCTCTGTTCCCAATATAATACTATCTTATGAGAAGGCATCTATGTTGGCCTCTCAGGTTCTGCCATGTCATTATCCTCATGAATGACTTCCTTTGGTTCAACTGTTTTCGCCTCTAGAACTTTAGCAACTTCATTCTCCTCCTCATCAACCTATTTTGTACAGTTCTATTTTGATTTGTTGAAAGTTGCACTCTCATTGAAGGTGACATCTTAGCTAATCTCAAATTTTTGGTGACTGGGAACATATCATGTATTCCTTCGATGTGCTACTGCAACCAACAAAAATTCCATTCTTTTCGAATGGATCCAATTTTGTCCTCTTTTCCTTGGGGACATGAACACATATGGGGCAACCAAATATCCTTAGATGGTTGACTTCTATCTTCTCTCCTAAAAACATCTCCTATGGTGTCTTGTTTTCAAGTACTTTGTGGGGACTTTTGTTTTTCACATATACTGTAATATTTGTTTCTTCTCCCCACATATGCATAGGTATATCTTGATCATGGATCATAGCCTTCACTGCTTCTATGATCATCTGATAATCCATTTATGCTAAGGATTGTAGGGATTAGAAAGCTCCCTCTTAATCCCAGACTCCTTGCAATATTCTTTGAATTCCTCTGAAGTAAATTATCCTCCATTATCTGATCACAAGGTATTTATCTTCCACTTTGTTAGGTTTTCTATCAGTGCCTTAAATTATTTGAATTTTCCAAACAATTCACTATTTTCCTTCACCAAATAGATCCAATTTTTACGTGAGTGATCATCAATAAAAGACACATAATATACATTCACACTTAGTGAAGTTGTTGACATGGCTCCATAGACATCTGAGTTCATGATATCCAATACTCTTTTGGCTCTGTTATCGCTGTTGGGAAAGGAGTTATGAACATTCTTTACTTGTGCACAACCTTTGCACACAGTCTGGTTTTTCCTAGATACCTGGGAGTCCCGTCATCATATTTCTCACACTTGGTAGGGCCTTGTATGTAGGTGATCAAATATTCGATGCCACAATTCATTGGGATTCATAGTGTTGTGAATTAATGTTGAATCTCACTGCCCTTTAAATTTGTAGAGTCCTCCCTCTTGAACTCTAATCACCATAGCATCATCAAAATTCTTCCCTCTAGGCCACACACAAATTTTTCCATCAACAAATGAAACTCTGTAACCCTTCTCATCCAATTTTGAAATCGAGAGAATGTTCTTCTTCAATCCAGGAACATAGATAACTTCCTTCATCTTCACTAGATTTCCTGAGTCTAACTTGTAGGCAACTTCTCCTACTCCTTTGATCGGATACTAATAGTCATCTCCCAATTTCATCTTGTGTGATGAATCCTTATGAGTAAGGTTAGACAAGGAGTCTTTATAACCTGTCATGTGCTTGGAAGCACTACTGTCCACCAGCCAAATTGATCCGAACTTATGAGAAAAACGAAATGAATAACAGAATGAATACAATAACACAAAGATACAGAGAACAACAACATATATCCAATGAACAATAACTTCTATTGAATAAAGAAAATAGGTTGAAACTGTAAAACTGCATAACTGAAAACAACTTACTCAAATGGTGGTAGCTATCTATGATAATTTATGTGGCTTTTACATGCATCCATCTGAGTAGAATGATTACAATGAGGCTCCAAAGGCCTTTTTAATATTACGCATGAATTCCAAAACCCTATACATCCAAAAACCTAACCCTAAGATGAAACGCCAAAATTTATGTGGGCCCCAATGGGTAAGTTGGTACCTCAACTTTCCTAGGTCATAAATTTTGCATACAACCTCTGTTTTAGGCGCGTGATAGCCTATTGGAAAGGTAGTTTTGGGAACTACATGTTATGCCATCAAAATTTGACTCCATCTACATTTTGACTGTGGCAAGCCAAAAAAAAACTATTTAGGGCCCCAAATAGGCTCTTGAAGTAAAAAAAGATGTATTGACATGAAAAATTCCAAAATAATCCAATTGGATTAGGTGGGCAGCCACCAATCTCCACCTGGACATTGTGTAGGGATTCAGACAACCCCAGAAGTGTAGAACCCACAATTACAAAGAATTACAGAAGAACGTGTTGAACTAAAAACTGCCAAGATGAGCCAGTTGGAATAGGTGGGTGTTCACCAATATCCACTTGGACCAGTTCTTCCCCCTAGGGAAGAAATGGTCTCCATTTCATTGAGTGCCCCCATCAGGTGAGGAAATTTCTGTTGAATTTGGCCCCGTGTGAGCCACTTGCCTTGGTGTAGGAGCTTCCCTGCCTTCACAACTCGATAAAGTTGAATCCTCTGTTGGTGAGTTCCCTTGACCTATGTATCCACTATATGATCAGTGGATGAATTTTTCATGAAATGGGAGTTGAGCTCTATTGGTGTCAATTGTATTGTGATCTCTGAGGTGTCCAATAATGGTGGAAAATATGGTCAAAGGAGGTCCACATTGAGCACTAGGTGCAAGCCAAGGAAGGGGGGAGTGTTGAGCTCAAAATCATTGTCACCCACATCCTTGGTGATAGTCTAAGGTCCATAGTGAAGTGGACGAATCTTATGATGGGACTCTGTAAGGCATTCTTTCTGCAAATTTAACCAGACCTTCTCTCCCACCTAAAACTTGTGCATTACCAGATGTTGATCATGGTGCTACTTGTACTTAGCATTAGCTTTCTACAAAATCTCATGGACCTATTGGAATATGTGTTGAATCTGCTCAATGAATCTAGTGGCTTTGTCGGCCTTAGACTGGACATGGGAATATTTTTTTTGTGTGGTTGCAAAGGTAATGCAACATAAATGGGACCCACGGGTTGGAATCCCATCCCCACCTGAAATGGGTTATGGGAGGTGAAGATATGGAGAGCCCTGGTGTAGTTGTACTGAACAAAAATCGCATCCCATGTACACAAATTATCATATTTATACATGTGCAGGATGTGCACAATCATTCGATTGACGACCTATATTTTTCCATCGGTTTGAGGGTGGAAGGCAGTGGATTTAGTGAGCTTGGTGTCCAATAGTGACCAAATACTTGACCAAAATGTGTTGAGGAACCTTTTGTCTTGATCGGATATGATGGTCTGTGGTATCCCAAAGTGGACCCATACTCGTTCGAAGAATAACTTGGTAGTATCTATCTCTATGATGCTCTTCTTACAAGATGTGAGAATGACCATCTTTGAAAATCGATCAACCACCACAAATACACAATCATTTCCTTTCTTGGTGGAAGAAAGGGAAAACATGTAATCCATCGAGATGGATTCCTAAAGCCTCTTTGGAGTAGAAAGAGGGGTGTATAAGCCTTGCTTCTTGATGGTTGGCTTGGAAATGACACATGCAGTGCAAGATCTGATATACTTGTTGATGTCCTATCGAATTTTTGTCCAATAAAAATCTTTCTGTAGAATGGCCACAATTTTCTCCATGCCAAAATGTCCTGTCATCTGATTGTAGTGAACCTCCCAAATAATATTTTCACGCTCTCTTGTAGGAACACGGAGGTGGCCCAGATGGCATAATAATCCATCCTAAATGTGAAAATCAGTGACATTTGTTCCTTACCCAAGAGCTTATAGGTCGTGGTGAAGTTAGGATCTCGCTAATAAAGTTGGGGCCACTCAGATGCCTCATTCCCACAAGAATGGAGCACGATGGTGAGTGCATCCATGAGAGGTCGATTGAGACAATAAATGACACAATTTTTTCTCCTTGTCTTATACTTGATGTTGAGATGGAACTACTACATGTATTTTGACCACTTTTGATGGTGGTTGTTTTGCAACTTCCCTTGTTTCTATATGAACTGCACAGGCTTGTGATCAGTGTGGATGATTGTCTCCATTCCTAGAATGTAATTTTTCCATTGACAACAGGCTTGTACAATGGAATATATTTCCTTTTCATAATTGGGGTATTTCTATATGGTATATGAGAGTGTCTCACTATGGTATGCTACTGGATGATTGTGTTGAGTGAGAATTGCGCCTACAACATAGTCATATTTATCAGTCTAAATATTGAATGATTGTTTCATATTGGGTAAGGAGAGTACTGGAGCTAAGCACAATAAATGATATAGATCATCAAATGCTCATTGTTGTGTCATCCCCCATGCAAAAATTTCCCTGCCACCTCCCTTGGTCACTTGGCTAAGGGCCCATGCAATATGGGAGAATCCCAACACGAACTGTTGGTAGAAGTCGGCAAGTCCCAAGAAGCTCCGAAGCTCGGTTAGTGTGATTGGGGCTAGCCATTCATAGATGAATTGGATCTTAGCTAGATCCAAATGTACCCCATGCTCATCAACAATGTAGCCCAAGTATTGGACCATGTTCATTCTAAAGGATCATTTTTCCAAGTGCTGCCGCAAAGTGCTCAAAACCTATTGAATATGTTGCATGTGATCCTCCCAAATTCTGTTGAAGATGAGGATGTCATCCAGATATACCACCCCAAAATATTTGGTGAAGGGTCTCAATAAATCATCCATCAACCTCATGAAAGTTGTTGGTGCATTCGTTAATGCAAAGGGAATGACCAACCATTTGAAGAGACCTTCTTTAGATTTGAAAGTTGTTTTCCATACATCGGTCGATTCGATGGGAACCTGGTGGTAGCCAAACTTTAGGTCAATCTTGTTGAAGAAATTCCCCCCCTTGAGTTGGTCAAGAAGGTTATCAATTCAGGGAATTGGGTACGGGTTCCTGAATATGATTTTTTTTAATTCTCTATATTCAATGCATAGATACCAGGTCCCATATTTCTTCTGTACTAGTACAATCGGGCTTCCTAAAGGGGAGGAGTTGGGTCTGATGTGCCCATTTTGAAGAATATCTTGGATATGACACTTGATTTCATAATTTTCCATTAGTGAGCGATGATATAATGGTCCATTAGGAAGAGGTGCACTGAGGTTTAGATCAATTGGATGCTTTACCTAGAAGTGTGTCAGTACCCCAACAGGTGAGGAGAAGATGTCTCTGTACTCTTCCACGATCTAATTCACTTGATTCTGTTGTAAAGAGAGGCTCTGTGTAGAGGTCATGGATGTGGCAGAGACCTTATTCTTACTATGAGCATGAATCAAATAGAAGAATAACTTCCTAGTCTGTGAAATGACCTTACTGAATTTCTTAGAAAATATTAAAGAAATAGCGGTAGGTGACTCTACCTTTCATATCTTGTACAATTGTCTACCCAAATTAATAATAACACTATGGGGTCTAGAATCATACACAACATGTCACTTCCAAAAATATGGATTTCCTAAAATAACATCACAAACTACAAGGGGAGAAATATCACACAATACCTCGTCTTTGAAGGGCTTGACGTCGTAGGGAAAAAAACATTGTTGGTTGATGCGAAGATATATTCCTTGGAAAAACTAGTCGATGGTGTAGGGTTGCGGGTGTAGTGTCATCAGTGGGTCTAGCCACTTGATGAGCTCTGCTAAGTTCAGGTTATTCTTTCTACCTCTATCCACAATGAAATGAAGCAGAGCCCCCTTTACCCACATCTACGAGTGAAAGAGGCACTCCCCTTCCTCTAGTTCTTTTGGTTCACTTGGCTGGAATTTGGTGGTAGCAAAAGTGGCATTGGTTTTGACATCGATAATTCACTTCCCTCCTTTTGTATTTTATTTGGAGTCCAAATTTACCTCTGACTCAGAATATTTCATCTCGGTCACCAGTGACTGCTTGGAGAGACATTCTCCGGTGTTGTTCCAAGGGTTTTTATGGTATTCACACCACTTTCTCGTGTCCTTCTTTGACTTCGCATTACCCTTATTGGGTTGTGTCTTGGACAAGTTTTCCTGAGAGTGTCCATCTTTTCTATGTCCCTTGTGTTGTGAGTTGGGGCTTCCTTTTCCCTGTTTTGGCTGTGAGGAGTTTGCAGATCCAACCTCTCGACTCTTCTGCTTAAATTTATGCTTGATCTTGAAAACATATCTATCAGCTGCACCTAATAATGAAATGTCCATAAAATCCATTTCTATTTGAATGTATCTATACAAACAACGACGGTATTTGAGCACCATATGTCATTTAGAGTCTTTGATACCCAATTTGGTACGCAGGGTATGGAAAATATTGGTGAAATCTAGTACTGTTTGGCCCTTTCCTGACGCAGCGTGGTCCATATTGTGTAATGGTCCTCATAGCTTCCATCCGAATAGTACTATTATTTAATGGCATCCCTAAAAGAATCCCATGTAGGGGAGACCACAAATATTGCAGATTCCTCTATGGCCCTTGGCTCAGAGTAAGTATCCCACCAGTCCTTAACATGGGGGACGACCTTGAGGAGTGAAAAATTAATATTTTCTCCGTTGGAAAAATTGTGGACCAAAAAATACCCTTCCAGCAGATTCAAACATTTATCTAGAGCATCCACATCTATCAATCCTTCAAATAACAGAATATCAAAAATTTACTTGTACCTTGAAGAAGGTCACATGGCTGCTTGGTTAAGATGCATCTCTTGTGGGCAGTTGCCTAAGGATTTGTGCAAATTTATCCATAATTTCATTCCTTTGTCGCGCAAGGGATTCCTCAAGCAATAATTTAAAAGGTTCTCCTGGTCCATCATATTTCTTCTCTTCCCCCATGCATTTTTGTCGGGCTAAGCGTGACCAATCTTGCAAAGGCTCGGATGGTTCGAGTCCCAACTTCTTGTACCCAGATCTTGTCAGGGACATGCACTAATAAAAATAAATGAAGAGAAGACCAATGTAATATTCCATATATAAAAATTATGCAGAATAGAAAGAAAATGCTAGAAATGGCAGATAAACAACAATATAACTAGAACAACACCATAATAACATTGAAATGATATCAAAATAACACCAGAAAGAGAACTTTGATTCTGAGAGAAATGTTCACAGGCCTCTTCGAGGGGGAAACCTCCATTTGAGCAGAGATCTATTACAATAATATCCCCTCTAGGGTTCTCATACCCTCGACTCCTATTTATACTAAATATGTCTATCAAAAGAACCATCTAGACAAAGATCCTTCTATAAGCGGAGGCTTCTATTATGTCTTCTTACATTCAACTTATTCTACTTTATTGCAAGGCCTTATTAATATTGACCTTTATTACATCTGAATATATTGTTCTATATATGTGAGGGTTAAGTCCCTAACATGTCCTCCCCTTTAAAAACAACCTTGTCCTCAAGGCTTGAGATGTGGAAATGTCTACAGAATGGTAGCTGGTTCCCAAGTGGCATCTGCTAGAGTTGTATCTTTCCACTAGACTAACACTTCCTTGATGGTTCAATGACACAGGAGACACTTATGCTGGTCCAAAACTACTTGTGGATATAGCCAAATATATCCTTCTTCGTCCAACTCGGGAAGGTTGGTTTGAATTTGGCACTTAGTTCTAATCACCTTCTTTAAGCATGAAACATGAAAAAAAATATGTATCTTAGAATGACTAGGCAAAGCTAACTGATAGGCCACCTATCCCACATGCTCGAGAATGGTATAAGAACCATAAAATTTGGGCGCCAACTTCTAACAATGCTTGGCCTTGAGGAATTTTTCTTGTAAGGTTTCATGCGAAGAAACACCCGATCCCCTTCTGCAAATTGACGTTCAGGGCAACCTTGATCTACTTGTTTCTTCATGTGATTTTATTCCATGAACAAATTCTCTTTGAGGGTACGAAGAATAGCCTCTCGAACTGTAAGAATTTGTTCAATCACCTAGACCTTCAAAACACCTGGTAAGTATGAGAGAATTGAAGGTGGATTTTGTCCATATACCGCTTCAAAAGGAGTCATGCAGGTAGTTGTATGGTATGAAGTGTTGTACCACCATTCAGCTAGGGGTAACCATTGAACCCACTGATTTTTCTTTTCTGATGAAAATCACCTAAAATATGTTTCCAAACACTTGTTGACAACTTCCGTTTGACCATCAGTATGGGGATGATAAGTTTTGCTGAGATTTAATTGGGTGCCTTGTATCTTGAATGGTTCTTGCCAAAAATTGCTAGTGAAAGTGGGGTCATGATCATGAACAATAGAATGCGGCATGCCATGAAGCTTGAAGACCTGATCAATGAAAAGTTGAGCCACAGTGGATGTTGTAAATGGGTGTTGAAGAACACATAAATGAGCATACTTGGAAAGGCAGTGAACAACCACCATGATGACTGATTTATTTCCCGATTTGGGTAAGCCTGTAATAAAATCCATAGAGATATCCCTCCAAATAGCAGGTAGAATCGGAAGCGGTTGTATTGTGACATGATATTTGACTATTTATCCCTTTTTTAATTGACACACATCACATTCAGTGACAAAATTACGAACATCTTGTTTCATACCATCCCAGAAAAAAGAACGTTTGAACCTGTCATAGGTTTTGGTAAACCCGGAGTGACCAACTGTGGGTGTAGCATGAAGCTCACAAAGTACTGTGGATTTAATTTTTGATTGTTTACTTAAATACAAATGGACTTTGTATCGAATCTCATCATCGAGCCAAGAGTACCTTGGAGAAACTGAAGAATTGGACTGCAATTTTTGTATCAGATGCGAACTTTTGGGATTGTGTAGCCATTCCTGGCGAACGGCTTGGAGCCAATCTAGTACAATGAAGGAGAGAGAAAAAAGGGATCCTTCATCTTCATATTTTTGGGAAAGTGCATCCATAACCACATTGTCTTTTCCTTTCTTGTAAATGATCTCATAATCATATCCAAAGAGATTAGTCACCCATTTTTGTTGCTCTGGGGAGGAAATGCGTTGTTCCAGAAAATAATTGAGGCTTTGATGGTTTGTCTTAATTTGGAAGCATTTCCCTAATAGATAAGGGTGCCACAGATCAACGACATGAAAAATAGCCAACATTTCCTTTTCATAGATTGATTTGCCTAGATTTCATTTAGACAGTTGCTTACTAGTAATGGCCAAAGACCGACCCTCTTGCATAAGGACAATGCCAATTCCTTTCCCTGAAGCATCACATTCCAGGACAAAGGTCTTTGTGAAATCAGGAAGGGCCGGGACTGGAGTTGTGCACATGGCCATATTCAAGGTTTGAAAAGCTTGAGCAACTACTGAAGTCCAAGTGAAAGAGTTCTTTTGAAGGAGTGCAGTGAGAGGTGCTGCAATCTTTCCATAATTCTTAACAAACTTTCGATAATAACCTGTTAAGCCCAGAAATCCACACAAGATTTTGAGAGTCTTTGGGTGAGGCCAATATTTCATAGCTTCAATTTTTTTAGGATCCACCCTAACGTCATCCTTGCCAACCAGATGACCCAAGTACTCGACTTCTGAGGTGCCAAAAGCACATTTAAACCATTTCAGGAAAAATTGGTGCTGAGAGAGTAGAAGGAGAACTCGATCCACATGAGAAATATGGTCTGTGCAGGTTTTTCTATAGATGAGGATATCATCAAAGAAAATGAAGACAAAATGACAGAGAAAAGGATGGAAGACATGATTCATGAGGCTTTGGAAGGTGGAGGGGGCATTACACAAGCCAAATGGCATGACCAAAAACTTATAGTGGCCCTCATGAGTTATAAAGGCAGTCTTGGGAATGTCTGCCTCTTTCATATGTATCTGGTGGTAGCCAGAACAAATATCAAGTTTAGTAAAGCACTGGGCACCACTCAATTCATCCAAGAGGTCATCAATGACAAGAATGGGAAATTTGTCTTTAATGGTGAGTTTGTTGAGGGCATAGAAGTCAGGACACATTTTCCAAGAACCTTCTTTCTTCACGACCATGACCACAGGATAAGAGTAGGGGCTCGTACTAGGGTGGATAATGCCTGCGTTAAGGAGTTCCTAAACCATTTTCTCAATTTCATTTTTTTGGGAAAAGGGGTGACGATAGGGATGGGTATTGGGAGGAAGGATTCCTGGTACAAGGGGAATGGAATGTTCATGAAAACCTTGGAAAGGAGGGAGTCATTAGGGAGTGGAAAATACCACTTGATGTTTAGAGAGGATGGATTGGAGGTCTTGTGGCACTGAGGGTGTCTCAGTTTCTTGTATGGCACGGAGTTGGGAAATAATGCCAGAATGACCTTTTTTTAGCATCTTTTCCATGTGATGGGAAATAATGATCTCAGGTGAACCAACGTTGATGCCTTGGAACTTATATTTTTGGCCCTCCTAGTCGAATTGCATGGTTAATTCCTTAAAATCCTTGAGAATGGGACCCAAAGTACTTAGCCAGTCTACACCCAACACAATGTCACAACCGCCCATGTTGATAGAAAACATATGAGATTTCAGGTGGTAGTCACCAATTTGGAGATACACATTTTCACAACGCCCTCCACATTTCATGGAGCCACCATTGGCAATCATGATTTGGAAATTATTGACTGCATGGACATAGTAATGAGTTTCTTGGGCAATGCAGTGATGGATAAAATTATGGGTGCTTCCACTATCAACAAGAATGATGACCTTCCTATGCTTGATGTGACCAATTAGCTTAAGGATTTGGGGAGCAGAGAAGACAGTGAGATAATTTAAGGAAATGACCAATTATACTTGGGGAGGGGTTATGTCAGTGGTTTCAGGTGACCCAGACACAAGGGGAGTTTCAACATCCTCTTCAAAAATATCCTCCGAGATGGCCATAAAAAGATTTTGTTCCTTACTATTGTGGCCCGAAAAATATTTTTCATCACAATTATAACAAAGGCCTTTGAGTTGGCGTTCAACCATTTCATCCTTGGTCAATTTTTGGATCTTTAGTGGAGCAGAGGGGGTAGTGGTATTTACTGGTTTAGTGAGAGGTATAAAGGAGGGTTTCCAATTTTGAGAAGATACAACCTATTGTGATTCTTTATCGCTTTTAGTAGCCTCCATGTTAAGAACCAAATATCAATATAGCATAGAAAAACATCAGAAAAAATACTCAACGCCTTGAAAAAGAGATAATTTCAGATAATAAACCTCTTCGAGGGGGCAACCTCCTTTTACCCCACTTAAATGTTCAAGTACAAGATGATTCAAAATGAAAATGTCTCCTTGGTATATATAGGATACTAGGAGGTA
>ML780460.1:286701-314123 GCA_009831015.1 Picea engelmannii | reverse complement strand
CTATTGTATCTCCCAAGTTTCGACCCTTCTGGGTATGAAACTTTCTTTTATGTAGTTCTCTGATATTTCTTCTCTGCAATGCCATAGGTCTGATCAAAATTGGATGTGCCAAGTGGAATTTACGGTAACTTCCCCACAACTTGTCTATTTTTTCCTTTCCAGGAGATATCACTTGTATAGCGTGCCCCACACAAAATAATTGATATAAAATTCTAAAACTCGCACCAGATATACTAAAGATTGTACACGATCCAATGCAATTAGTCCCACTTAATTTGGATACTCTAGGAAGAATTTATGATTGTTTTACCTAGCACACTTTCTTGAGACTAGTCAGATATCCTATCTTACACAGGGTGTATCTACAAATTTAAGATGACCCAGAAGCTAAAATTGTTACCACAGATATCTTACTAATTTTTGTAAATAGCCTTTGTATTTTAGGGTCTGAAACGTTACAGAAAATGTTTTATAGTGAAAATTCCACAATGACTCAGTTTAGGATGAGTCCAAAACCCTATATTGTATAGGCTATATCTCTGAAAGTATAAGGCCTCAAGAGATGAATTTTGAGCCCAACGTACCTTGATCCATCTAATAAATATCCTACAAGTCATTCCTTCTGAAACATTGTAGAAAGAAATTTATAGTGAAAATGCCAAGGTGTCTCAGATGTAGCAGCGAAACCCCGAGACCTTGAGCTCTGATACCATATGTTAAGAACCAAATATTAATATAGCATAGAAAAACCTCAGAAAAAGTACTCAACGCCTTGAAAAAGTGATAATTTTAGATAATAAGCCTCTTCGAGGGGGAAACCTCCTTTTACCCCACTTAAATGTTCAAGTACAGGATGATTCAAAATGAAAATGTCTCCTTGGTATATATAGAAGACTAGGAGGTATAATTACAACTAATGGCCTAAAGCCGACATAAATAAAATAACATTACTAATATAATATTCCTTAATTAATGGGTAATGAGCCAATATTAGGGCTTAACACGCCACCCAACCCTAAGGCCGAGCCATGAGGACATGGGCACAAATCTCATCCTTGAGGCCACTGATAAAACATTCTCGAAAAAAGGCATCAGACATGCCCTCTGTCTGAAAAGCCAGGCGCTCAAAAGAAGCTATAAAGTCTTCCATTGTTCTGGATTATTTCAACTTTATCAAATGACCTAAATGGCTGGTGTCAATGTCATAGCATTCATAAAGCTCTACCACAAAGTGTGTCCAAGAAATATACCCTTGACGAGAAGTTTTTCTCCATTGCCACCATTGCCAACGTTCTTGATCTAGATGGAGAACACCATACCTGAGTTTTTCCAAGTAATTTGTAATGTCGTATAAAGAGAAATAATGTTCCATTTGGGTTATCCAACCAGTGGGATCCAAGCCATCAAATTTGGTCACATCCACTCGCGGAAGGCGTAGGTCACGCTGAAAGTGATGGTGCTGAAAATTATGGGAATGAGAGGAAGTTTCAGCTTCAGTATGTGGAGGTGGGTCAAATAGAGGGTTATCTGCAGGGATATGCATCTTGGTACAGATCATCGAAATGCTAGATTCAAGCTGGGTAGTCATGTCTTGTTTGAGTTCCTCGATTGAGGCGATGATGGAGGACTTCATGTTTGTATTGAGGGTGGCAACATTGGCACTGGTCTTTTTCACTTCTTGTTGGGTCTCTGTGAAATTAGATTGCAAGGTATTGAAGCAAGCTTCCAAGTCTTGACTATGAGTATGGGCCATCATGATGAGGGAACAGAAACGGGGTGGGTGGGGTAAAACAATTTGCTGAAAAATGATATGTATGAATGTGATATGGGCGAAGAGATAAATAAAATGGAATAGGTCTCAAATAATGGTGCAAAAATTTCCAAACTTTTTTTTTTACACCTACGGAGTTATACTTCGGTCTAAAGAATACTACAGTGATGAAATGCCCAAATTCTTAACCAAGAATAAATGTGTAGTGATTTGGCAACCCAAACATAGTTGTGTGACAATAGATCTTGTTTGTTTTAATTTTTTTTGTTTCCGTCCCTAAGGGTTAGGTATTCAAGGGTTCTAAAGACAAGGGTTTTCCCTCTGTTATAGCTCTGTGATATACGTGTAGGGTCCAATAGTAGTACTCGGCCCAGTATCTTAGGGCACCAACTAAGGAGGCTATACCGTTCCCTTAGCCATACTACTCGACTACCTAGGTACTAGAGAGTATCTTCTTGAGTGTTGTTCTCGGTGGCACTATAGTAGTCAGGCGAACAATCGGTTTATCTAAAGAGGGCTTCAGGAAATCTAGGATGATCCATACACAAGTGTTGTCTGATGCGATACCACTCAAAGGGGTACCAACAACGGTTACAAGGGTGGCCAATAGATGTGCACTTAAGTAACACTTGTATTTCTTGCGTGTATGAATCCCTCAACCATGAGTTTATGCATGTAACGACAGATCTATGTGGCTTAAAGATGTTGGAATATGTATCTACCCTGGAAAACAATTTAACCCACAATTTTTGCTGAGGAAATTGCTCTGATACCACTTGTAATATTCTAGATATAAAAAGTATGTAGAACATAAATAAAATGCTAGAAATGGCAGATAAACAACAATATAACCAGAACAACACCACAATAACACTAAAATGATATCAAAATAACACCAGAAAGAGCACTTTGATTCTGAGAGCAATGTTCACAGGCCTCTTCGAGGGGGCAACCTCCAGTCGAGCAGATCTCTATTACAATAATATCCCCACTAGGGTTCTCATACCCTCGACTCCTATTTATAATAAATATGTCTATCAAAAGAACCATATAGAGGAAGATCCTTCTAGACGCATAAGGTTCTATTAGGTCTTCTTACATTCGACTTATTCTACTTTATTGCAAGGATTTATTAATATTGACCTTTATTACATCCAAATATTGAGGGTTAGGTCCCTAACAACTGCTCTGATACCACTGATCCGGATTTATGAGATGAATGAAATGAATAACATAATGAATAAAATAACACAGAGATACATAGAACAAAAATAAATATCCAATGAACAATAACTTTTATTGAATAAATAAAATAGGCTAAAACTGTAAAACTGCAGAACTGAAAACAACTTACTTGAATGGTGGTAGCTATCTCTTAGAAGAGATGTGGCTTCTACATGCATCTGTATGAGTAGAATGATTACAATGAGGCTCCAAATAAATTTTTAACATTACTCATGAATTCCAAAACCCTAGACATAAAAAAACCTAACCCTAGGAGATGAAACACCAAAAATTATGTGGGAATCGATGGGTAAGTTGGTACCTCAACTTCTTGGGGTCGTAATGTTTGCATACAACCTCTGTTTTAGGTGCGTGATAGCTCATTTGAAAGGTATTTTTGAGAAATACACATTATGTCATCAAAACTTGACTATGATTATAGTTTGACTGTGGCAAGACAAAAAAACACTATTTAGGGCCCCAAAATGGCTCTGGAATTACAAAAAGATGTAATGGCACGAAAAAATCCAAAATAAGCCACTTGGATTAGGTGGGAGGCCACTAATATCCACCTGGAAAATATGTAAGTATTTAGATAGCCATGAAAGTGTAGAACCCACAATTACAAATAATTATAGAAGAACGTGTTGAACTAAAAACTATCAAGATGAGACAATTGGAATAGGTGGGTGGCCACCAATATCCACTTGGATCACAAATGTCACTTCCATGAGTGACAGTTCCTGTAAGAGTTGAGATAAGAACATACTCCTCATCAATTTATTCATATTCCTTTGAAACCTTCTTGGGTGGCTCATCATCTTTAGTTGTATGGACATGATGCCCTTTACCTCCTTTCTTTTCCCTTGGTCTCTGAATGAGGGAACAATTCCTAGCATTGTGTCCCATTTTCTGACAACAGAAACATATGATATTTGGGTTATTTCTTTCTCCCTTCTGAAACTTATTGGGTGAGGAGGGTTCTTTTCTCTTTCCTTTCCTAGTGTGGGAGGCTAGGGTTTGATAATCATCTATCATCTTCTCTTCTCTTGTTGTCGTCCTTTCTTCTTCTTGGTTGAAATATTACCATAACCTACTAAACTTGGGTATCTTCCTTCTTGATCATATCCCTTGATTAAATGCATCCCATGACCTTGGGATGCCATTCAAGGTGGTCATCACCATTTCTTCTCCATTCATTGTATCACCAATGGATTCTATTTGCTCCTTGATCTGGTTCACTCTTGAGAAGTAAGAGTGGATGGTTTCTGAATTCTACATCCTCACATTTTTAATTGAGTTCTCAAGATCATTATTCGATTGATTTTATTTCCTTCAAAATTTGGGGTTAAGGCATCCATCATTTCTTTTGGAGTTGTATGAACATGATGCCCTTTACCTCCTTTCTTTTCCCTTGGTCTCTGAATGAGGGAACAATTCCGGTTCTGGTAGTGATCCTATCCCTAAATCACAAATTATGGATTCTGAAGATTTGATCTAGGGAAAATATTCACTCCACTAGGGTGAAATTTCTAGTGTTCTTTTCTGGAAACCACTCCTATCAAGAAAAATGGCTCCTTGTGTCTTCTAGATCTGCGAATTGTCTTCTATTTAGGCATGCTCTAATACCATGTTATAATTTTAGAAGTTACAATTATCTTATTTAATTTTCATTAAAAATTGCATGTAATAGGATCATCGAATGATAAACAATCATAAAACATAAGATATATCCTGGGAAACCCTCATGGGGGAGAAAACCCAGAAACCAATTCTTCGGTATAGATTCCATCAACCAGTACAATGTCATGTTATAAATCTCCAAAAATAGACCAAGAACAAGATACCAAAGACCAAGAAAGCAAGACCTCCTGCACTAGACCTCCTTTAATATGCTCCAAATACACAAGAGAAGGTGAGTTGTTTGTGTATACAAATGAGAGGAACTTGACCTCTATTTATACACATAACTTGACTCCCAAAAATATGTAACCTTAAGAGGAGTTGTTTTGAATTTTACAATAAAGATAACAATAAAAAAATATTTTTTTTTGAGTTTATTTATACAATAAGATTACAATAACCTTCTCAAGGTTTGACCAATAAAAATACAAAAGAATATCTTTTGTAGTTACATAAAAATATCAACAATATATTCCCTCCCTTTGTCAGTTGAAAGGTGAGAAGTCATGGGTTTTCATGTGGGTTACCCATAAACTAATTCATTACTATATCTAGTGGTTTTTGGTTGATCAATAACCATTTTCACTTCATTTGTTCATTTTAATTTACCACAAACCATTTTCACGCATTAGTGTACCCCCCTTAAGTTGTAAGAGAGAACAATTTAAGAGTCATTGACTCGATTTTTAATTCAAGAGGACATTTAGAATTGGGCCTCAGTCATGCCAAAATATTCATTTGGAACAACTTTTTGAAATCCTTTTTCTTTTCTGGTTTCTCCATGCAAATGTGTATTTACATGTGTTTGAACTAGATGGTAAGAAATATGCAAAATCTTGACTTCTTGTTTCCATCTCCAAGAAGTTATCCAACCATAATGAATTGATTTCTTTTAAACTTTCTTCTTCTTTTTACATTTCTCTGATTGATGATTAGTCTTCCCACAATGAAGACAAATGATGGAGATCACAACACTAATTCTCTATGTGACCAACCCGATGACAATGTTGGAATGTAACATTCTAATGTTGAATTACAACAGGTGAAATGTAATCTCCTTGAATGAATCATACACTTTAGAAGTGGATTGGTTTGGAATAGTTGGGAATATGAAAGGTAATTTCCTTATCATATTACCACAATCTTATCATATGGGAATAAGTTTTTGTGTTTGTTGTTTATTATTTCTTCCCAAGGTCTAATGATAGTCTTGGCAAGATTATTTTGAATTTGTTGAAGTTGATTTTTTTCATGTTGTTGCACCATTGAAAGGTTTTCATCATAAAATTCTTGAAATTCGGGTTCATGCATAACTTCAATTTCATTTGAATATTTGTTTGTAGTTTCATTAGAATGTTAATCATGTGTTGAATTTTGATTGGAATTTGGAATTTGAAATTGATGAACATCAATTTCAAATAAAGGATTTTTCTGAACAAATACTAGTTCAAAATTTTGTAGAAGTTATTGATTCTTGAGTTGTATTTCACAATGTTGGAGTTGTGATTGAGTCTAAGGAATTACAACTTTTTCTCGTGAAACTTGGAAACAAGTTAGATTAGAAGGAATATTTCCTTTGTAGATTATTATTGTATTGTGTTTAGTATTGAGTATTAGAGTGTTCAATAACTCTAATAATGTTTTAATTCAAGCCATTTGAAATATTGAATGTGGCCTCCTTGTGTAGGAAAGTATAAAATTGTGGTTGACTCGACAAAAAGGGGGCTTCTTGCAAATCCACCCTTTCACAATAAGACATAACAATTTCAATTTAGACTCACAAATTTGATGGTTTTTGGTTCAATAAAAAATGCACTCGATAATTACAATGCAATTCAAATTTGATTTGATTTGACACTTACAAAAGTCATTGCAAGTACCAAATGTTGAGTATTGGAATTAATGCTTGTGTAGATTTATTGTTAAATGTTGATGTGATTGACAAATTGAATTCTTGAATATGCTTTGCATATACTTGATTGGCATTAATTGTATGTGCTTGATTTTCTTTAACTTTCTTTGTACTATGTGTGTGTATGGTCATATGAAAAATTACAAGTATGATTTCAATATGTCAAACTACATACAAAAATAATCATCCAAGATACCATGTATAAGAAAAAACCATCACACATGCACACAAGTGTAGAGAACTTCTTTGACCCTCTTATTCAAATTTCAGGATCGGTCCAAGACAAGTCCACCACCAAAAATGATGAAATTTTATTATTATTAATAATAATAATCTAATTTTAAGGTCATGTCCAAGCCAGACACCAAATTGGTGTATGAGACCCCCTTGTTTGTGGGAAAAGTGACCCCCCTCCACCTATCGATTTGACTGGTAAAGTATACAGAGGTATACACACCATACCCCCCTCTGGATTACTTTTGATACAATTATCTCTTATCACTTAAGAGAAATTTATTCAAATAATTCTCAAGGAATGCACTACCACCCATTTTTTCTCCATTTGTATTACTTTGGTAATGCGGGATAAAGAAAACCATAAAATAATTACCTCTTTTTCACTTGACAGGTGTAGTGGCTTGTTGTATTGAATGAGTTGATGTGATGCATGAAAGTACCACACTATCAATTTCGAAGGGCTATGGGCATGTCTTCTCCTCTACATAAGATTCTAGAAGGGATGCTTCACAACCTAGGTAATCTATTTAGCCTCAAACATGTTTTCAAATTCATCTTACACATTCTCTGTGCTATGGATTACGATAAAAATTGATCATTGTAGTCTCAATAAAAACTACTTTATCTAATAGATATGTAAAGTAGTGATTCTATTACATTGAATATTCCCAATGATGTGGTGCCCACATACAATAGACTACTTCCCAGTTGACCATGGAATCCTTGTTGAGACATGTAGAATTTTTGTATTTCCCACCAATCTCGGAGAGTTAGGCCTCTATTTCAAAAAAATGATTTTGTTAGTGTGAAACCAGAGCATTCCATCACTCGTCAAACTAAGTTTTTAAGAAATCATTTCTTCTCCAGAATGACAAAAAAGAGATGAGCCCTAAACCAAATGCGATAATATCATGCTGACCAAGAGGTGAGGATTTCAAATTTGATTTGAGGCTTATTCATAGTGGTTATGCCTAATAGATGTATTTGATGTGCAAACTCTTCAAGTGAACTATGGAAATTATTTCATTGGTGGCCCCAACAATATTTAAATTTGTAGCTATATAAAAAGCATGTGGATTGATCAATGTCTTTGATCTTTAGGGGAACAATTCAACAAATATATAATCACATAAATGGAAATAAGTGTAGAGGAAAATAACATATCTAGATTGCTCATGAAAAGGAAGATCGCTTGAATCAACAAACCATTTATATTAGTCTTTCCAATAGATAAAAAAAATTCATGCCATAAAAGCATAGGTCGATCTTAAACTAATTGAGTCTAGATTTGAAACAACATATTAGTAAAGACGAGAGTGATCTTATGAAACATCATCCTTTATACCATCCAAATCCCCAAATTCTTATGAACAACAAAAAAGTGGTTCAACAAATCTAAGTAATCGATGAGTGTTCTTATGAGAATAATCAATAGATCTAGTTACAATGAGTGAATCTACAACTATTAGTTTTGTGGCCAAAAACTAGAGATATAAAAGAATAGAATTGAAAATATCAATCTCAATCTAAAGACCATAAGCCAATGATGACACCCTAATTGCCTCAAATGATGTAGCTTGTATACCTACTTCCTATTACACCATTGGATTCTCATATCGAACCTCTCATGGACCACTACCATGGAGGAGCTACTAGGCCCTTAAGACTAAAGGATCTCTAATACTATATTAAGAATGTCAGACAACTAGTTTAGATTGATGGACAATTGGTTTAGATAGTTGGTTTTCATTGATGTCAACCCTTAGAAAGTGTATTTTATATTGATGTCAATCCTTGAGTATGTCCGGTAGCACATTATATTAACTCTAGAATATTGGGTAAGGGACCCGAGTTTATTTGAGGTATAAATGAATGAAGATCAATGAATATGCATGTAATACTATTCTTAATGGATAATACATGTCATTTTGTTTCCAGTGATAAGTGGTATGTCACGTAGTTCCTCACGGTTGAGGAGATATGGCTTAGTGAAGTTGGAGAAAAATCATGAGTCATCTAGAAGCACCTAGAAGGTCAAAGAAGTCAAATTATTCTAGAATCTCCTAGAAGAAGTTGACTAGTCAAAGTGGTTGCAACTAGGAGTTAATCATGGGTTAAGTTGTTGCAATAAGAAGATTTTTAAAAATAAATTAGTTGCAACTAGAAGTGGAGAGTTTACTATTTGTGGATAAAGTGGTTGTAAGTGGACAAAGTAATTAGAAGTGGGTTATCCCTAAAAAAAAATAGGAAGTTGGGTAAAACAGTTAGAAGATAACCCCTAGAGGAGATACTTGGAGACTATAAATAAGAGAGAAAGGGTGTCTTATTATTATCCTTTTGAGCACATTGAATATCCGTTATTATGAAAGGTTTATTGCAGTTACTCATTGATACATTTGAAGTCGTGCAAGTCTGAGGAAGAAAAAGGTGAGTGACGGTAAAGTTTCATGGCCGCAGTGGAGTGCAAAGAAATTTCTAAAACCCTAGTTAGGGTCATCCTCGCAAGTCACCTAGTATACATACCACGAGGCACCCTCATGGATTGAGTAGAGCCTCTCACGTGCCCCCCGCTGGACACCTCTCCTTCGTCATGCAAGGCATTACCAAAAATAAGGGTTGAGGTTTGGTTCAGGTTGTAGAGGTTGAGCAAAGGCTACAAGAAGTGTGACAGTGTCCATGTACAACATATAAAGCTACATGATTAAAAAAGGTATGTTACATGATTGGATATTTTTGATAGCTTGAGGTATGGTCATATGATGTTGAGTAGATTCCCTTGGGACATCATTGGTTGAATGATATATGTTGCATAAGGAATATCTACAGAGGTACAATGATGGTATACTTGGTGTTTATCATTGGCACACTTGTTGGGATATATTTGAGGCATTTGCTTATATATGGATGAGGAATGTTATTGTGAGTTTGGGAATTTTCCTAGAGGTTCTATTGTTGTATAGTACTTTTGTAGTGAATGGTTATGAGGAAGATCTGGTGAAGTACATTGTTGATGCATTTAGTTTGATTTATTGACATATCTTGTAGTGCACTATGAGAGGCATTGGTTAGTGGTTTTGGTATATGATTGGTTTATAAGTGGTACATGTTTGAGGGTTTTTAGTTAAGGTATATTGATAAATTTATTGGTACAGTTTGAGGTTTCATTATTGATCCAGGTGGATATTGGTGCCCACCCACCTATTCCAACTGGCTCATTTTTTTAGTCTTTAGTTCAACACATTCATATGTACTTCTTTGTAATTGTGGGTTCTACACTTCTGGGGATATATGAATCCATACACATATTCTAGGCAGAGACTGGTGGCCACCCACCTAATCCAACTGGATTTTTTGGAAGTTTTCATGTCAACACATATTTCTATACTTTCGGGTTCGTTTTGGGGCCCTAAACAATGTTTTTTTAGCGTGTCATAGTCAAATTGTAGACAGAGTCAAAGTTTAAAAAAATAATGTGTATATCTCTGAAATACCTTTCCAACGGGATAACACGCACCTAAAATGAAGGTCATATACAAAAGTTAAGACCCTGAGAAGTTGAGGTACCAACTTACCCAAAGGGGCCCACATAACCTTTGGTGTTTCATCACCTAGGGTTAGGTTTTTGGATGTATATGGTTTTGGAATTCATGAGTAATGTTAAAAATGCCTCTGGAGACTCATTGTAATCATTCTTCTTAGACAGATGCACATACCAAGCGACATCACTTCTCAGAGATAGCTACCACCATTCGACCAAGTTGTTTCCAGTTCTGTAGTTTTATAGTTTCAACCTATTTTATTTATTCAATAGAAGTTATTGTTCATTGTATATTTTATTTTTGTTCTCCATATATATGTGTTATTGTATTCATTCAGTTATTCCTTACATTCCTCTCATAAATATAGATCAGTGGTATTAGAGCAGTATACTCTTCATTTATTTTTCTTCGTGCATGTCCCTGGCAAGATTTGGGTACAAGAAGTTGGGACTCGAATCAGTCGATCCTTTACAAGATCGGCATGTCGAGCCTGAAAACAACCCATGGGGGACGAGAAGAAATATGATGAAGTAGGAGTTCCTTTTAAAATGTTTCTTGAGGAATCCCTTGCACGACAAAGGAACAAAATGATGGACAAATTTTCACAGATCCCTCGGCAGTTGCCCACAGGTGACACATCTTCATAAAGAGACCATGCAACTCCCTTCAAGGTACAAGTGATTTTTTATATTAAATTATTTGAAGCACTGATATATGTGGATGTTGTAGATAAATGGTTGAATCTGCTCGAAAGGTATTTTTTAGTCCACAATTTTTTTGACAGGGAAAAGATTACTTTTTCACTCCTCAAGGTCATTCCCCTTGTTAAGGACTGGTGGGATACTTACTATGAGAAAAGAGCCATAGAGGAATATGAAATATTTACGGTCACCACCACATGGGATTCCTTCAAGGATGCCATTAAAGAATAGTACTACTCTTTTGGAAGCTACGAGGACCAATACACAAGATGGCCCACACTGTGTTAGGAAAGGGACCAAACAATACTAGATTTCACCAATAATTTCCATACTCTACACACCAAATTGGGTATCAAAGATTATAAATGAAATCTAGTGCTCAAATATCATGGTTGTATGCATAGATACATTGAGATAGAAATGGATTTTATGGACATCGCATCATTAGGTGTGGCTTATAGATATGTTGTCAAGATCTAGCAAAAATTTAAGCAGAAGAGGAAAGAGTTTTGATCTGCAAAATCCTCACAGCTAAAGTAGGTAAAAGGCGGCTACAACCCAAAAAAAAAGGGACCGAGAAAAGAAGACCACTCTTAGGACAACCAGTCCAAGCCGCAACCCAAGAGGGGTAATGAGAAGACGAAGAAAGACATGGGAAAATGGTGTGAATATCATAAAATCCCTTGGCACAACACCGAAGAATGTTGCTCCAAGCAGTCATTGGTGGCTGAGCTGAAAGATTCCAAGTTAGAGGTAGATTATGACTCTGAATCAAATCCAGAAAGTTGGAAGTGGATCATTGATGTCAAACTCAATGCCATTATCGCTACCACCAAAGTCCAAACAATAGAACTAGAAGAACTAGAGGAAGGGAATGCCTCTTTCACTCACAGATGTGGGTAAAGGGAACTCCACTGCATTTCATTGTTGATAGTGAAGTCAAAAGAAATTTGTTTTAGCATAGGTTGTCAAGCGGATAGACCCATCGATCACACCACATCCACAACAATACACCATTGGTTGGCTTTGCCAAGGACAAGATCTCAGTGTCAACCAACAATGTCATCTTCCCTATAGCATCAAGCCCTTCAAAGATGAGTTATTGTGTGATATTTCTCCCCTTGAAGTTTGTGATGTTCTTTTAGGCCAACCATATTTGTGGAAGCGACATGTTGTGTATGAATCTAGATCCTGTAGTGTTATTATTACTTTGGGTAGACAATTGTATAAGATACCATAGGTAGCACCGTCTACCACTATTTCTTTAATCTCTGCTAAGCAATGATATAAGTTCATTGCACAGACTGGGAAGCTTGTCTTCTTTGTGATCCATGCTCACAATAAGAAAAAGGTCACCGCCACATTCATGACCTCCACACAGAGCCTCTCTTTGCAGCAAAAGCAAGTGAATGGTATCGTGGAAGAGTACATATACACCTTCTCCTCACCCACTAGGTTACCAACACACTGCCAAGTCAAGCATCCAATCAATATAACCCCTGGTGCCCCGGTTCCTAATGGACTAGTCTATCATTGCTCGTTGATGGAGAATGATGAAATCAACCGCCAGATCAGAGAGCTTCTTCAAAAGGGGCACATATGACGAAAATCCTCCCCTTATGGAATCCTGATTGTGCCGGTGCAGAAGAAAGACGAAACCTGGTGGCTCTATATTGATTACAAAGCACTAAAAAAGATCACAGTCAAGAATCAGTACCCAATTCCTTGAATTGATGACCTTCTTGAACAACTCAAAGGGGAAAAGTTCTTCAGCAAGATTGACCTCAAGTTTGGCTACCACTAGGTTCCCATCGAACCAATTGATGTATGGAAGACAACTTTCAAATCTAAAAAGGTCTCTTTGAATGGATGATCATGCCCTTTGGCTTAACAAATGTACCAACAACTTTCATGATATTGTTGGATAATGTATTGATACCTTTCACCAACTCTTTTGTGGTGGTATATCTGGATGACATCCTCATCTTCAAAAGAACCTTGGAGGAGCACATGCAGCATATTCAACAGGTGTTGGGCACTCTGCGGCAACACAAGCTATATGCCAACTTGGAAAAATTCTCCTTTGGCATGAACAAGGTCCAATACTTGAGCTACATTGTTGATGAGAATGGGGTGCATGTAGATCCAACCAAGAACCAAGTCATTCGTGACTATCCATCCTCGACCACACTAATCGAGCTTCAAATCTTCTTGGGTCTTGCTAACTTCTACCGGAGGTTTGTGTTGGGATTCTCCCATATTCCATGGGCCCTTAGCCAAGTAACCAAGGTTGGTGTCAGGGAAAATTTTGCATGGGGGCAAGAAAAACAACGAGCATTTGAGGATTTGAAGCATCGCGTGTGCTCAACTCCAATACTCTCCTTACCTTATCTGCAACAATCATTTGATATTGAGATTGATGCCTCTGACTATGTTGTTAACATAGTTCTCAGCCAACATGGCATCCATTAGCAAACCATAGTGAGACACTCTTAGATACTGTCCATAAATACCCCACCTATGACAAAGAAATGTATTCCATTGTGCAAGCCTTCCAACAGTAGAAACATTACATTATGGGAAAGGAAACAACCATCCACACTGATCACAAGCCTCTACAGTTCATACAAACACAGGGGAAGTTGTAGAACAACTGGCATAAAAAATGGTCCACATATATACAACAATTCCATCTCAACATAAAGTAAAAAATAGGGAGCACAAATCATGTTGTTGACTGCCTCAGTCGCCCTCCTGTTGTTTCACTCACCACAGTACTCCATTCATGCTGGAATGAGGCGTCTGAGTGGCCCCAACTTTATCAATGTGACCCAAACTTCACCACCACTTATCATATCTTGGGTACAAGAGCGAATGTCACTTATTTTCACATCCAAGATGGACTATTATGACATCCAGGCCACCTTTATGTTCCCACAAGCAAGTGTGCAAAGTTTATTTGGGAGGCTCACTATAGTCGAATGGCATGACATTTTGGCATGGATAAAATGGTGGTTATTATAAAGAAACATTTTTATTGGCTAAAACTTCAAGAAGACGTCAACAAGTATATCAGATCTTGCACTATTTGTGCCATTTCCAAGCCAGGCATCAAGAAGCAAGGCTTATACACCCCTCTTCCTAGTCCCGAGAGGCCTTGGGAATCCATCTCAATGGATTACATGTATGGCCTTCCATCCACCAAGAACGATAACGATTGTGTATTTGTGGTGGTGGATTGGTTTTTGAAGATGGCCATTATCAAATCTTGCAAGAATAACATCACAAAGACAGATACTTCCAAGATCTTCTTCGAACGGGTGTGGGTCCATTTTGGGATACCATAAACCATCACCTCAGATCGGGACAACAAGTTCCTCAACACATTTTGGTTGAGTCTTTGGTCACTGTTGGACACCAAGCTCACTAAATCCACTGCTTTTCACCCCCAAACCGATGGCCCTATGATTGTACACATCCTGCGCATGTACAAATCTAAGCATACACACACATCGGATGAGAGTCTTCCCTATGTTCAACACAGCTACAACAGAGCTCTCCATAGCTCCACCGGCCATAGCCCATTTTAGGTAGGGCTGGGATTCCAACCCTTAGTTCCCATTGATGTTTAACTACCTCTTGAAACCACACAGGAAGAATCTTCCCATGTTTAGTTCGAGTCCAACAAATCCACCAGATTCATTAAGCGGATTCAACACATCCGCCAACAGGTCGATGATATTTTTCAAAAAGCCAATGCGAAGTACAAGAAACATCATGATCAACATTGGGTATCACACCAGTTTTAGGTGGAAGACAAGGTATGGTTACATTTGCAGAAAGAGTGCCTTACAGGGCCCCATCGGAAGATCTTCCCACTTCACTATGGGCCTTACACTATCACCAAGGTTGTGGGTAGCAATGTTTTTGATCTCAACACTCCACCCTTCCTTGGCTTGCACCAAATGTTCAATGTGGACCTCCTTTGGCCATATTTCCCACCATTATTAGACACCTTAGAGATCAAAAAACAATTGACACCAATAGAGATCAATCCTGACTCCATGGAATAGGAATCCACTGATCAGATAGTGGACACACAGGTCAAGGGCACTCGCCAATGGAGGATCCAACTTTATCAGGTTGTCAAGGCAGGGCACCTCCTACACCAAGGCAAGTGGATCACCCAAGGCAAAATTCAACAAAAATTTTCTCACATGTTGGGGGAACTCAACACAATGGAGGCCATTGCTTCCTACCAGGGGAGGACTGATCCAAGTGGATATTGGTGGCCACCTACCTATTCCAACTGGCTCCTTTTGTCAGTTTTTAGTTCAACACGTTCTATTGTACTTCTTTGTAATTGTGGGTTATACACTTCTAGGTATATATAAAGTCGTACACATATTCCAGGTGGATACTGGTGACCACCCACCTAATCCAACTAGTTTATTTTGGAAATTTTCATGTCAGTACATCTTTATGTACTTCCAGAGATGTTTTGGGGCCCTAAACAATGTTTTTTTGGCTTGCCATAGTCAAACTATAGACAGAGTTAGAGTTTTATGGAATACTGTGTAGATCTCTAAAATACCTTTCCATTGGGCTATCATGCACCTAAAATGGAGGTTGTATGAAAAATTTATGACCTCAGGAAGTTCAGGTACCAACTTACCCATAGGGGCCCACATAACTTTTGGTGTTTCATCTCCTAGGGTTAGGTTTTTGGATATCTAGGGTTTTGGAATTCATGAATAATGTTAAAAATGCTTTCAGAGGATTTGGGGCTTTTACAGGTTTCAAAGGCTTTTGAGGACTTTACAGGTGTTTTTGCAATTGAGAAGCTCAGGGAAGCTTAAGGCCACATGTAGAAGAGGTCATGCCCGGATGAGCCATGATCCGTTTTCAGAGTTTTATTAGTCATTTTTGGGGTTTTTATGTATTCTGATCCCAATGGTATAGTCTGTTTTTCCATTGGAGTTGAGCAGAAGCTTGTGAAAGATTTTTTGACAAATTAATCCCAAAGAGCCATGTCCATTGAAGGAGGCTCAAGGAGATGTAGCCCGGAGAGGGGTAAACTCCTTCATCATCTTGTTATTGTTGTGAATTTGATGGTTTATTTGCTGCAATTTATGTTACTCTATTTTTATTTAAAGCACTTATTTAACCATTTAAGAGATCTTTTCCTCACACATAACCATTTAAAAGAAGAAGCATGAACTTAACACATAATTTTATCTTGCATATTTTAACACATGGAGCAAGGTCCTGTAAAGTTTATTTTAATGAAGTAGAGGGTGCTTGCATAGCATAACAAGTCAGCCTTCTATTTTCAGATCAGGTGGTATCAGAGCATAGTTTGTTTTGCTCATGTATTTTCCATTGACAGCTTGAGATTTAGTTGTTGGTATTTGTGCAATTTTTTTGTTGAAGTTTGATATCTTGCAAGGATGGAGGAAGCTTCAAACATTGGCAGTTCTCATACATCTTCATTATCTAAGTTCTTTGACAAAGATATGTTGAAGAAGATTCTAACCATGAGAGATGTGATGAAAGAGCTGTGTGAAGATAGAAAGGAGAGCATTGCCCTTGAAGAGAAGTTGATGGCCATGAAGAAGGAGAAAGACCAGCTTCTTGAAAAGTTGCATGAGATGGAGAATCAACTCCATGAAGCAAAGGAAACCCTTACCAAGTACATACATGAACATGAGGTATGTAATGTTAGTTTATCTTCAAATTCCTCTCAAGATGAATTTTTTGGTGTTTTTGAAAATCACACAAGAGGAATAGGGTCCAAGTTATTGTTAAAAATGGGCTATGAAGGTAGAGGTTTGGGAAACCATGCACAAGGAATTATTGAGCCTATTGTTGTTGAAGAGAGACCCAAGTATTGTGGTCTTGGATATGAACAAAGAGATGGAGAAAATTCAAAAGTTGAGGAGACAAGGGAAAAAGTTCCAAGAACAAATTTTATTTCAAGTTCACCTCCTCAAGAAGGCTATAAACGTGAAAGTTCAAGAACTTTTGTTGAAAGTTCAAGAACTTTTGTTGAAAGTTCAATCCCTCCAGCATGCAAGGCTTGTATTCAAGATGAATGCAAATGTGTGAAATGAAAGAGTTGTGACAACGATGAGGACAAGAACACTATTGTTGGTCTTCAAAGGAGATCTTGTAACTCTTCAAATTCATCTCCTCAAAGAGGTGATAAAGGTGAATGTTCAAGGTATAATCCTGCTTATCATTCAGTTGCTTTTGATTATGTTAAGCATGATAAATTTGTATGTAAAATTGGAAGAAAACGTCCATGTACATATTGTGGTTTATATAACCATCATATTTCAAAATGTTGGAAAAGATTGGCCAGTTTCAGGAAACTTTATAAGAAAAGACAACATGAAAAGAGGATGCAAAAGATTTGCACTCATTGTCAGAAGCGGGGTCATCTCATTGACCAATGTTCGACATTGAATCCAACCAATCATCCACAGCATAAGAAGCAGATGGATAAAGAGATTGGCAAGAATGGAAGAGGAGATTCCATCATCGATGTGAGTCAAGATGATGCACAAGAGGACAATTTTCAGCAGAAAAAGTCACCGTTGAGTTGGCTTGGTAAGAAATGGTTGGATTTCTTGAGTAAGTAAGGCTTGCATTTTCTGTTGTAAATGCACTTTTTAGGCTTATGTGTGCATTTATGTTGAGAGCATGACAAGTTGCAGCAGTTTATCACAACTTGCATGATGCAAGTTTGCATGTGAATGCAATTCGTGTGAAGGCATTCTTGTTGTTGCACAACTTCGCCAGGAGGATGTAAAAGATGGGTATGATGTTCACTTGTTACAGCCATATATCTTTTTCATATTCATCTCTTATGTACCCACATGTTTTGGGTTTATGTACTTATGTTTTTACTGGAAGGAGAGTTGAAGAATTCATGCACATGCATTTGTTTTTGTGTATGTGTAAGCAGTGAACCTGGTGATAGTTAATCATGAATGACTCATGATTGTAACATGATTATGTATCATGTTTGTCGACTTGTCATTGAGAAGTTCAATATGTTTCAAATGAGTCTCGACTGGTGTTGATGATTGTCTGATGACAATGTTGTGTCGATCATGTTTTTCGACTTGTGTTTAGTCGATGGTGTTTGTTGGCTTGTAAGTTGATTTTGAGTACACCAAGATGCAGGAAAACACCATGTTCTTTGATGAAGTACAAGATGTGATAGTTTGTTTGAAGAGAAAAAAGACTTTGTTGGCATCATTTTCAGTCTTGTCTAAATTTGTTTTCAAGATTGATGGTTTTCTTGGCTTGTGACAAGATGTCGCAAGAAAGTTTTTGCAGCCATTGGAGAGCGGATTGTGTTGACATTAAGGAGTTCACAAGAGGGACTTGATTCTCAGTGGGAAGGTTGGCAGTCTTCCAAGCACAAAGAGAAGAGTGGGTCAGCATTAGCCAGAGAACAGTGGTTGAGGGACATAGTCAGTTGCAGTGCAAGGCATGTCAAAGTATCCAAGTGATTGTCGAAAAGACTTTTAGGGTAAAATAAGTTGATAGAACTTGAAAGAAGAACAATATTGAAGCTCAGACAGATAATAATAATCTTTTGTGGGTCCAAAAGCCTTTCAGTGGGAAGGCATGATCAAAATCTGGACCAGGAGTCAAATTTTAGCTCAAAAATCAACATTCTCGGAATTGCCTCAAAACGAATGAGAGCGTAGCCCTTTTCATCACGAACCCAACGCAATTTGTTTGGGTTCAAAAAGACATCGAGAGAGAGAGATATCGTGATCTGTTTGAATCGTCAAACAGGTAAAAAAAGGGACGTTGACTGTGCGTTTTGGCGAACCATTGACAGCAAGCTTGAAGGAAGAGAATGGCAGGAGGCCTGTCTTCTTCATTTTTTGGCCGAATGAGGTTCCGTAAAAGCCCATCTAGGGGTTTTTGGATGTTATGAATACATTGGCACTGTTTTCACATCCATTTGAAGACTTCTTTTGTAGGTTTTTAACCATTGAAGTTTCAGGAAGCTCCAGGGAGCTTGAAGCCCTCATTGATTGAGGTCATGTTTTGGTGAGTCCAAGTTTGTTTTCTATGACTGAATAGTCATTTTTGACTAATTGTTATGATCTGAATACATTGGGAGAGGTTTCAGAGGCTTTTGAGGAATTTTACAGATGATTTTTCCAAAGAGAAGCTCAGGGAAGCTTAAGGCCACATGTAGAAGAGGTCATATCCGGATGAGCCATGATCCGTTTTCAGAGTTTTATTAGTCATTTTTGGGGTTTTTATGTATTCTGATCCCAATGGTACATTCTATTTTTCCATTGGAGTTGAGCAGCAGCTTGTAAAATAATTTTTGACAAATTAATCCCAGAGATCCAAGTCCATTGAAGGAGGCTCAAGGAGATGTAGCCCGGAGAGGGGTGAACTCCTTTATCATCTTGTTATTGTTGTGAGTTTGATGGTTTATTTGTTGTAAGTTATGTTACTATGTTTTTATTTAAAGAACTTATTTAACCATTTAAGAGAACTTTTCCTCACACATAACCATTTAAAAGAAGAAGCATGAACTTAACACATAATTTTATCTTGCATATTTTAACACATGGAGCAAGGTCCTGCAAAGTTTTTTTTAATGAAGTAGAGGGTGCTTGCATAGCATAACAAGTCAGCCTTCTATTTTTAGATCAGGTGGTATTAGAGCATAGTTTGTTTTGCTCATGTATTTTCCATTTATAGCTTGATATTTAGTTGTTGGTATTTGTGCAAGTTGTATGTTGAAGTTTGATATCTTGCAAGGATGGAGGAAGCTTCAAACATTGACAGTTCTCATACATTTTCATTATATAAGTTCTTTGACAAAGATATGTTGAAGGAGATTCTAACCATGAGAGATGTGATGAAAGAGATGTGTGAAGATAGAAAGGAGAGCATTTCCCTTGAAGAAAAGTTGATGGCCATAAAGAAGGAGAAAGACCAGCTTCTTGAAAAGTTGCATGAGATGGAGAATCAAATACATGAGGCAAAGGAAACCCTTACCAAGTACATACATGAACATGAGGTATTTAATGTTAATTTATCTTCAAATTCCTCTCAAGATGAATGTTTTGGTGTTTTTGAAAATCACACAAGTGGAATAGGGTCCAAGTTATTGTTAAAAATGGGCTATGAAGGTAGAGGTTTGGGTAAGCATGCACAAGGCATTATTGATCCTATTGTTGTTGAAGAGAGACCCAAGTATTGTGGTCTTAGATATGAACAAAGAGTTGGAGCAAATTCCAAAGTTGAGGAGACAAGGGAAAAATTTCCAAGAAAAATTTTTGTTTCAAGTTCACCTCCTGAAGAAGGCTATAAAGGTGAAACTTCAAGAACTTTTGTTGAAAGTTCAATCCCTCCAGCATGCAAGGCTTGTGTTCAAGATGAATGCAAATGTGTGAAACAAAAGAGTTGTGACAGCGATGAGGACAAGAACACTGTTGTTGTTCTTCAAAGGAGATCTTGTAACTCTTCAAATTCATCTCCTCAAAGAGGCGATAAAGGTGAATGTTCAAGGTATAATGTTGCTTATCATTCAGTTGTTTTTGATTATGTTAAGCACGATAAATTTGTATGTAAAAATGGAAGAAAAAGTACATGTACATATTGTGGTTTATATAACCATCATATTTCAAAATGTCGGAAAAGATTGGCCACTTTCAGGAAACTTTATATGCAAAGACAACGTGAAAAGAGGATGCAAAAGATTTGCACTCATTGTCAGAAGCGGGGTCATCTCATTGACCAATGTTGGACATTGCGTCCAACCACTCATCCACAGCATAAGAAGCATATGGATAAAGAGAATGACAAGAATGGAAGAGGAGATTCCATCATCGATGTGAGTCAAGATGATCCACAAGAGGACGATTTTCAGCAGAAAAATTCATCGTTGAGTTGGCTTGGTAAGAAATGGTTGGATTTCTTGAGTAAGTAAGGCTTTCATTTTTTATTGTAAATTCACTTTTCAGCCTTATGTGTGCATTTATGTTGAGAGCATGACAGCTGCATCAGCTTATCACAACTTGCATGATGCAAGTTTGCATGTGAATGCAATTCGTGTGAAGGCATTCTTGTTGTTGCACAACTTCGCCAGGAAGATGTAAAAGATGGGTATGATGTTCACTTGTTACAGCCATATATCTTTTTCATATTCAACTCTTATGTACCCACATGTTTTGGGTTTATGTACTTATGTTTGTATTGGAAGGAGAGTTGAAGAAATCATGCACATGCATTTGTTTTTGTGTATGTGTAAGCAGTGAACTTGGTGATAGTTCATCATGAATGACTCATGATTGTAACATGATTATGTATCATGTTTTTCGACTTGTCATTGAGAAGGTCGATATGTTTCAAAAGAGTCTCGACTGGTGTTGATGATTGTCTGACGACTATGTTGTGTCGATCATGTTTTTCGACTTGTGTTTAGTCGATGGTGTTTGTTGGCTTGTAAGTTGATTTTGAGAACACCAAGATGCAGAAAAACACCATGTGCTTTGATGAAGTACAAGATGCGATAGTTTGTTTGAAGAGAAAAAAGACTTTGTTGGCATCATTTTCAGTCGTGTATAAATTTGTTTTCAAGATTGATGATTTTCTTGGCTTGTGACTAGATGTCGCAAGAAAGTTTTTGCAGCCATTGGAAAGCGGATTGTGTTGACATTAAAGAGGTCACAAGAGGGACTTGATTCTCAGTGGGAAGGATGGCAGTCTTCCAATAACAAAGAGAACAGTGGGTCAGCAGCAGCTAGAGAACAGTGGTTGAGGGACATAGTCAGTTGTAGTGCAAGGCATGTCAAAGTATCCAAGTGATTGTCGAAAAGACTTTTCAAGTAAATTCAGTTGATAAAACTTGAAAGCAGAAGAGTATTGAAGCTCAGACAGATAATCATAAGATTTTGTGGGTCCAAAAGCCTTTAAGTGGGAAGGCGTGATCAAAATCTGGACCAGGGGTCAAATTTTAGCTCAAAAATCAACGTTCTCGGAATTGCCTCGAAACGAACGAGAGCATAGCCCTTGTCGTCACAAACCCAACACGACTTCTTTGGGTTCAAACATACGTCAGGAGCGAGAGATATCGCAATCTGTTCGAATCGTCAAACAGGTAAAAAAAGGCACGCTGACTGTACAGTCCGTACAGGCTGATGTGGAAGAGTCCGTACATGCTAATGTGGTAGAGTTATGATGACATGGCAGTTGGTGACATGGCCTTCACTCATTGGCAGATGTGGAAAAATCATTTGACGACACGTGGCATTATTTTGGCAAGTGTTTCGGTGCCACGTGGCCTAGTCATGGGTTGCCATGTGGCACCCCATTGTTGAATTGGTTATTGGTTCAAAATATAATGGAGTCTGTGGGGATCAAACCTTGGACCTCCCCCAGGTTGAGTGCTTTGGTTGTGTGTGGGCTACCACTAGCCCACACGGTGGTCCTTGTAAAACTTATGGTTTTAATTACATATAAATTGTATTGAAATGATATATGGGGTGCGTCCAGGCTGGGTCTTAGCCCCAGCCCCGGTCACACGCATTTATATATATTACCATGGAGTCTGTGGGAATTCGACACATTGGGCACATGAATTTTTAAAACATAATCAAAGCCTCAGTCGCATAGACTTTAATCATATGACCTTGACATATATTCTGCACGCGGGTTTTGGTATTACAATGGAGTTAGCCCCCGGTTTTATGTGTAATTATATGAACTGCCACCATATGTGAGCGGAATTTTCTTGGTTTTGGTTTGAACGGTTATAACCACTTGTTGGCTGGACACTTGTCATTTAACCATTTGGCTTTGGAAATGTTTAGCCCATGGTTTCGGGTGCTTACCTGTGTGACCTCAGCCTTGGCGGTTAGGGGCTATGCGCACCCTAACTGTTCGAAAGTTTATACCGTTATGCAGTTGCACATTGGTGATAGGTTTTAGCACTAATTTGGAGTGTGTTCTTGGTTGCAGCACACAGAGGTGTGTTTTGGCGAACCAGAGACAACAAGCTTGAAGGAAGAGAATGGCAGGAGGCCTATCTTCTTCATTTTTTGGCCGAATGAGGTGTCGTAAAATCCCAGCTAGGGGTTTTTGGACATTTTGAATCCATTGGCACTGTTTTCATAGCCATTTGAAGATTTATTTTGCAAGTTTTTAAACATTGAAGTTTCAGGAAGCTCCAGGGAGCTTAAAGCCCTCATTGATTGAGGTCATGTTTTGGTGAGTCCAAGTTTGATTTCTGTGACTGAATAGTCATTTTTGGCTAATTGTTATGCTCTGAACACATTGGGATAGGTTTCAGAGGATTTTGAGGAATTTTACAAGTGATTTTTCGAAAGAGAAGCTCAGGGAAGCTTAAGGCCACATGTTGAAGAGGTCATGCCCAGATGAGCCATGATCCGTTTTCAGAGTTTTATTAGTCATTTTTGGGGTTTTTATGTATTCTGATCCCAATGGTACAGTCTATTTTTCCATTGGAGTTGAGCAGCAGCTTGTAAAATAATTTTTGAGAAATCAATCCTAGAGAGCCAAGTCCATTGAAAGAGGCTCAAGGAGATGTAGCCCGGAGAGGGGTGAACTCCTTTATCATCTTGTTATTGTTGTGAGATTGATGGTTTATTTGCTGCAAGTTATGTTACTGTGTTTTTATTTAAAACACTTATTTAACCATTTAAGAGAACTTTTCCTCACACGTAACCATTTAAAGGAAGAAGCATGAACTTAACACATAATTTTATCTTGCATATTTTAACACATGGAGCAAGGTCCTGTAAAATTTATTTTAATGAAGTAGAGGGTGCTTGCATAACATAACAAGTCAGCCTTCTATTTTTAGATCAGGTGGTATCAGAGCATAGTTTGTTTTGCTCATGTATTTTCCATTAATAGCTTGAGATTTAGCTGTTGGTATTTGTGCAAGTTTTGTGTTGAAGTTTGATATCTTGCAAGGATGGAGGAAGCTTCAAACATTGGAAGTTCTCATACATCTTCATTATCTAAGTTCTTTGACAAAGATATGTTGAAGGAGATTCTAACCATGAGAGATGTGATGAAAGAGATGTGTGAATATAGAAAGGAGAGCATTKCCCTTGAAGAGAAGTTGATGGCCATGAAGAAGGAGAAAGACCAGCTTCTTGAAAAGTTGCATGAGATGGAGAATCAACTCCATGAGGCAAAGGAAACCCTTACCAAGTACATACATGAACATGAGGTATGTAATGTTAGTTTATCTTCAAATTCCTCTCAAGATGAATGTTTTGGTGTTTTTGAAAATCACACAAGAGGAATAGGGTCCAAGTTATTGTTAAAAATGGGCTATGAAGGTAGAGGTTTGGGCAAGCATGAACAAGGCATTATTGAGCCTATTGTTGTTGAAGAGAGACCCAAGTATTGTGGTCTTGGATATGAAAAAAGAGATGGAGCAAATTCCAAAGTTGAGGATACAAGGGAAAAAGTTCCAAGAACAAATTTTGTTTCAAGTTCACCTCCTCAAGAAGGCTATAAAGGTGAAAGTTGAAGAACTTTTGTTGAAAGATCAATCCCTCCAGCATGCAAGGCTTGTGTCCAAGATGAATGCAAATGTGTGAAATGAAAGAGTTGTGACAATGATGAGGACAAGAACACTGTTGTTGGTCTTCAAAGGAGAGCTTGTAACTCTTCAAATTCATCTCCTCAAAGAGGCGATAAAGGTGAATGTTCAAGGTATAATTCTGCTTATCATTCAGTTGATTTTGATTATGTTAAGCATGATAAATTTGTATGTAAAAATGGAAGAAAAAGTCCATTTACATATTGTGGTTTATATAACAATCATATTTCAAAATGTTGGAAAAGATTGGCCACTTTCAGGAAACTTTATAAGCAAAGACAACGTGAAAAGAGGATGCAAAAGATTTGCACTCATTGTCAGAAGCAGGGTCATCTCATTGACCAATGTTGGACATTGCATCCAACCAGTCATCCACAACATAAGAAGAAGATGGATAAATAGATTGGAAAGAATGGAAGAGGAGATTCCATCATCGATGTGAGTCAAGATGATCCACAAGAGGATGATTTTCAGCAGAAAAAGTCACTGTTGAGTTGGCTTGGTAAGAAATGGTTGGATTTCTTGAGTAAGTAAGTCTTGCATTTTCTGTTGTAAATGCACTTTTCAGCCTTATGTGTGCATTTATGTTGAGAGCATGACAAGTTGCAGTAGTTTATCAGAACTTGCATGATGCAAGTTTGCATGTGAATGCAATTCGTGTGAAGGAATTCTTGTTGTTGCACAACTTCGCCAGGATTATGTAAAAGATGGGTATGATGTTCACTTTTTACATCCATATATCTTTTTCATATTCAGCTCTTATGTACCCACATGTTTTGGGTTTATGTTCTTATGTTTGTACTGGAAGGAGAGTTGAAGAAGTCATGCACATGCATTTGTTTTTGTGTATGTGTAAGCAGTGAACCTGGTGATAGTTCATCATGAATGACTCATGTTTGTAACATGATTATGTATCATGTTTGTTGACTTGTCATTGAGAAGGTCAATATATTTCAAATGAGTCTCGACTGGTGTTGATGATTGTCTGACGACTATGTTGTGTCGATCATGTTTTTCGACTTGTGTTTAGTCGATGGTGTTTGTTGGCTTGTAAGTTGATTTTGAGTACACCAAGATGCAGGAAAACACCATGTTCTTTGATGAAGTACAAGATGCGACAGTTTGTTTGAAGAGAAAAAAGTCTTTGTTGGCATCATTTTCAGTCTTGTATAAATTTGTTTTCAATATTGATGGTTTTCTTGGCTTGTGACAAGATGTCGCAGGAAAGTTTTTGCAGCCATTGGAGAGCAGATTGTGTTGACATTAAAGAGTTCACAAGAGGGACTTGATTCTCAGTGGGAAGGATGGTAGTCTTCCAAGAACAAAGAGAACAGTGGGTCAGCAGCAGCCAGAGAACAGTGGTTGAGGGACATAGTCAGTTGCAGTGCAAGGCATGTCAAAGTATCCAAGTGATTGTCGAAAAGACTTTTCAAGTAAAATAAGTTGATAGAACTTGAAAGAAGAAGAGTAGTGAAGATCAGACAGATAATCATAAGATTTTGTGGGTCCAAAAGCCTTTAAGTGGGAAGGCGTGATCAAAATCTGGACCAGGGGTCAAATTTTAGCTCAAAAATCAACGTTCTCAGAATTGCCTCAAAATGAACAAGATCGTAGCCCTTGTCGTCACGAACCCAACGCAACTCCTTTGGGTTCAAATAGACGTCGGGAGTGAGGGATATCACGATCTGTTCGAATCGTCAAACAAGTAAAAAAAGGGATGTTGTTTGTAGAGTCTGTATAGGCTGACGTGGCAGAGTGCGTACATGCTGACGTGGCAGAGGTACGATGAAATGACAGTTGGTGACATGGACTTCACTCATTGGCAGATGTGGACAAATCATTTGACGACACGTGGCATTATTTTGGCAAGTGTTTTGGTGCCACGTGGCACCCCATTGTTGAATTGGTTATTGGTTCAAAATATAATGAAGTCTGTGGGGATCGAACCCTGGACCTCCCCCAGGTTCAGCGCTTTGGTAGTGTGTGGGCTACCACTAGCCCACATGGTGGTCCTTGTAAAACTTATGGTTTTAATTACATATAAATTGTATTAAAATGTTATATGAGGCGCGTTTGGGCTGGGGCTTAGCCCCAGCCCAGTTCGCATGCATTTATATATATGACCACAGAGCGTGTGGGAATTCGGCACATTGTGCGCGTGAATTTTTAAAACATAATCAAAGCCCCACACAGAATATAGTCGCATAGAATTTAATCATATGACGTTGACATATATTCCACACGCGGGTTTTGGTATTACAATGGAGTTAGCCCCCAGTTTTATGTGTAATTATATGACCTGCCACCATATGTGCGTGGAATTTTCTTGGTTTTGGTTTGAACGGTTATAACCACTCGTTGACTGGAAACTTTTCATTTAACCATTCGGTTTTGGAAACGTTTAGCCCATGGTTTTGGGTGCTTACCCATGTGACCTCGGCCTTGGCGGTTAGGGGCTAGGCGTGCCCTAATTGTTCGATAGTTTGCACCGTTATGCAGTTGCACACCGGTGCTAGGTTTTAGAACAAATTTGGAGCGTGTTCTTGGTTGCAACACACAGAGGTGCATTTAGGCGAACCAGAGACAACAAGCTTGAAGGAAGAGAATGGCAGGAGGCCTATCTTCTTCATTTTTTGGCCGAATGAGGTGCCGTAAAATCCCAGCTAGGGGTTTTTGGACGTTCTGAATCCATTGGCACTATTTTCACAGCCATTTGAAGACTTCTTTT
>ML780460.1:242392-274725 GCA_009831015.1 Picea engelmannii | reverse complement strand
GGTAGTGATGATGACAGGTTAAGCCAGAAATTTGCAAAAGACATGCATAATGAATTTGAAATGTCATTACTTGGAGAACTATCCTTCTTTCTGGGACTTCAGATACGTCAAAGCAACCAAGGAATTTTTATTTCTCAAACCAATTATATTAGAGAAATGCTAAAGAGGTTCGGAATGGAAGATTGAAAACCAACTATCACTCCCATGCAAACCAGTTGTAAGTTGAGAAAAGAAGGTGATTTGAAGTCTACAAATCAGAGGCAATACAGGTCAATGATTGGCAGCCTACTATATGTGACAACATCCAGACCAGATGTAATGTAGGAAGTTGGACAGGTGGCATGATTTCAAGAAGCACTAAAGGAATCACATGTATTAGCAGTAAAGAGGATCTTTATATATCTCAAAGGAATAGAAGAGTTTGGATTATGGTATCCAAAAGGAAAAGATCTATCACTTATTGCCTACATAGATGCAGATTGGGGAGGTTGTATTGATGATCGAAAAAGAACCAATGGAGCAACGTTCTACTTAGGTGAGTGTTTGGTATCATGGCTAAGAAAGAAACAATCATCAGTATCTCTATCTACAGCCGAGGCAAAGTATATTGCAGCAGTAACATGTTGTACATAGGTTCTTTGGATGAAACAAACTTTGATAGATATACAAGTTGAGTATGATGAGCCCATTCCAATATATTGTGATAATACAAGTGCCATCATGATCTCAAAAAACCTGGTAATGCACTCCAAGACGAAGAACATTCCAATCAAGTATCACTTTCTACGGGAACATGTTGCATAAAAGAACATCAGAGTTGAGTATGTGGGCACAAAAGAACAAGTGGAAGACATCTTTACAGAACCACTTCCATGAGAAGCCTTTTAATATCTTCGCTAAAGACCTGGAGTTATTTCTACTCCAAAATTAATTCTTTTTGAATGCTTATCTTATATGTCTTAGATGTACACGAGGAATCACCATAAGAGGATAGTTCAGTCTGGGGGAGCAACCCTAGATGGAAAGATACATTTTCCATTGATGACAAAGGGGGAGAGATTTATCAGATGCAGAGGATAGAGGCATGGTTCCAGGGGGAGAATATTTATCATATGCAAAGGACAGAGGCATGGT
Organism: Picea engelmannii; assembly: GCA_009831015.1. Lineage (NCBI taxonomy): Eukaryota > Viridiplantae > Streptophyta > Pinopsida > Pinales > Pinaceae > Picea > Picea engelmannii. The sequence goes on along the minus strand of ML780460.1, from coordinate 273,591 downwards.
TCCAAGGGGAGAATGAGTGATATGATTTCATTATTGCATCAGAGTGTTGCCATCAATGCCAAAGGGGGAGATTGTTGATTAAGGTTGGTTTTCATTGATGTCAACCCTTGAAGAAATCCCCGTAGCACAAAGGTTTGGGTAATGGACCCAATATTGTTTTATGTAAATATTACTCATTATTGTTTTGTCATGGTTAATAAGAAGTAAATATGGATGAACTCCAAAGTGGTCCCCCTATGGCGAAAGCCCTCACGGGAAGATGCTTTGCAGAGTAAGAGAACCCATGCTTAATTATGGAATAATGAGATGAAGGACAATGAATTTTTTAGTGAAAATATCCTATATGAATAGTTCTTGTAATTCCATTTCTAGTGGTATGTGGAACTTCACATAACTCCTCACGGTTAGAGAGTTATGGCCATGAGAAGTTGGCGACCCCGGGTTTGGGTAATGGACCCAAGTTTGTTTGATGGATAACGGTATGAGTTATGATATGTTTTCAGATAATAATATTCTATATGGATATTACATGTCATTCCATTTCTGGTGGTATGTGTAATGTCACATAACTCCTCACATTTTAGAGTTATGGCCTTACGAAGTTGGAGGACCCTCATATGTCATCTAGAAGCCCCAAAAGGTCAAAGTAGTCAAAGTGGTTTAAGAGATTTTAAAAGGTAAATAATAAAGTGAAGTAATGAGTGTATTATAATTCAAAGTGAATACAAAATAAATTATTTGAATAATAAATTTAATGGAGAAATTAGAAGTGGGTTAACCCTAAAATAAGGAAAGTGGGGCCAAGTGACCTAGACGATGTTTTTAAGGAAGCTACTTGGAGAGTAGAAATAACAATCAAGGCTCTCTCATTTTAATCACACTTGAGAATATTGAATATATATAGGTGTCTGAGGTAACCAAATATATCTAAGCTAAATTTCTAAGGCAAGGTGAAGAAAAGAAGGCCGAAATGCAACGAAGGATAAATTCTTTTGATGGTGCTTTCTAAGGTATGTTATTTATAGGTCATCTCACCATTTTCTCTATAATTTTTTTTCTATAATGATTCAGACCTTGAAATTGCTATTCCATTGAGGAAACATATGAAAGTATCTATGGTAAAAAAATATAGCTTGTGGGTCGTTGTATTTTTGGAGTTACACTCCGTGGAAACTAGGGTTTGTGGCTAGTCCTGGAACTAGTCAAAAATAGGTCTTTCGGGTAAAAATGTCATAAATTCTTCATAACATATCCAAATTCAGTGAAAAAAAATGTTTTAGTTAGATTAAAGTCTGTAGTATTATTTGTAACAGTTTCATATCAATTCAACAAACATTTTGTGCAAGGCATGCTCTACAAGGTTGCTCTCTAGAATAAGCCAGATTTCAGCAAGGTATGCCATTTTTGATATAAATCCTTTTCTAAGGGGTTCCAAGTAGTGAAAAATGGAGTAATTGAATAAAACACACTGAACAACATTTTGTATCATTTTCATATCTTTATTCATTACAGGTACAAAGTTATCATCATTTCAAGTTAGGGTTGTTGACTAATCCAAAAACTAGTCATGTGAGAAGTTTGATGAAGATGCTAGTCTCTTGTTGTCAAAGTTAAGGAAGGTTTGCAGGCATGTGATAATATACACCAATTCTATTATAGAGTTACAAATCATATTTGGATGATGAAATTGATGAGGGCTTTTGGTTAAGGTACATGTATGGTATAGGTTGATTACAGGTTGAGGTATAGGTTGGTGCATGGTTGATGCACTTGCCTATGGTACAGGTTGATTACAGGTTGAGGTATAGGTTGATGCATAGTTGATGCATGGTTCAGATTTATTGGTATAGGTTTACAATGGTATATCTCATAGTGATAGTGTGACATTAGTTCCATCATTATACTTCAGGGTGATAGGATGGGGCAATGACAGGTGGTTGTAGCCACCTTCTGGTTGTAGATGGAGAACATAGGGGGTTTTAGACTCCTTCTGGTTGTAGCTAGAGAATTGGGGAGTTGGAGCTTCCCTCGGGTTGTATCCTAAGAAATTAGGGGGTTGGAGCCTCCTTCCAGTTGTAGCTAGAAAACAAAGGAAGTTGGTGCTTCCAATGAATGTAATTCTTCAAGACATATAAGAAAAAACATTCTGTGGTTTTCTCCTAATTTGGGTTTCCACGTAAAACACTGGTGTACTGTGTATGTATGTGATTGTTTATTTCTTACTACTCATTATTGGATAATAATTCTACATTGATAACACAATTTAAGAAAAAGGATTATAATTACGCTATTACTGATTCACCTCCCCTCTCAGTAATCCAACACCAAGGACCTATGGCTGAAGCTAGAGAAGGCATATCAAGGCAAAATATAAGACACATAAGACCATCACATCAAGGACGTGAATAAAAACTTAGTCATCAATGAAGGTAAAGACCCTCCAAAATATTCCGATTGCAATAATTCTAAATGTAATGATGTTGAATGCTCTCTTACAAATAAACAAGAAGATTTGGTTGCAAAAGAAGAAGTTTGTGTAGAATCATCTAGCAGTTATCATATAGATGAAGAAGAATATTTGTTAAAGATTAAAGATAAAGTTATAGTTGTTTTAGGAGAAGTTAGCATGGAAACAAAAGATGATTCATATGATTTTGAGTTTCTTGAAGGAATCACTAAGGAATCCCTAGAAAAGTACCAAAGTCATACCATGGCACTAAAACAAATGCTCAAGAAACAAAGAACAAAGAGAAACAATTGAAAAGGTCATATCTGAGAAAAGGAATCAATTAGAAGAAAAAGAAGAAGAGATCAAGAGATTGAATATTGAAATAATTAGCCAAGTAGAAGGAAATAAGAAGGTATATGATGAGCTTAGAAAAAGCCTTGAAGATCTTGGAAAAAAAAAAGAAATCGATATCAATCTAAGAACTCAACCTGAAGAAGACAAAAGGATAGAGGAATTATTGACGAATTGGGTAAATGAAAAAGAAGAATAATGCCATAATATAGAAGAATAAGTAGTTGATATCAGAAGGAAATATGAGAAGTCAAACACTCATGTCAAGTTCATGATCAACTCAATAATCTTGGATGAAATCCTGGATAGTCAAAGATTGCCAAATGATAAATCTGGTATTGGATACGCCAAGGAAGTTGCACACTCTGAAGTTGGCACTTCTAAGAAGAATGATGTAGGTCCTTCATTTTCAAAGTGTGAAAGAAAAGATTCAAGTCAGGCACCTGCAAAAAGCAAGGAAATCTTCATAAGATCAGAGAAAGGAAGACACCAATAAGCCATCCCTACACCTCAAAGAAAATTCAGAAGAGATGCCTTCAAAGTTGACACAAAAGCACAGGTACGAAAATGTTTTCAATGGTTATTGCTTATCATGTAATGAATATGGTCACAAATACTTGGATTCTAGACATTATGCAAGGAAATATGTTGGAGGATTCAATAACATTTTAAGATGTTGGAGATGCAATCTTGTCAGACACATTGTCACACCATGAGATGTTACAACTGCAGTCGATTTGGGCACAAATCCTAGGACTGTTGGAATTCAACGAGACAAACAATAATAAATGTTTCATACAATATGGAAAGAAGAGAAAATGAAACATGGAAGAAAGATAATGTTGAAAGGATGGAAGCTCAAATAAAAAGTACTGAGAAACTAGGACACTCTCAGAAGTGGATGAAGAAGACTGAACAACTAAACATGAATGAAGTTGGTGATGATGATCATGGAACAAATAATGGATGTCATGTGACAAGCCTAGTGTAAAGTATCTTGGATAACCAATAGATGAGTCGAATGAAAATTTCAGACTAAAGAAATTTTGACGAAAAAGTTGTGGAGCTATAGAAGGCAAGGGTTTCTAAAAACCCTAGTTACCGAGGTCTCGTGGGTCAACCTATAAGTGTCTAGTGAGGCATCCTCGCATGTCAACTAGTGTGAAAGAGGAGAGGCACTGGTAAAATTGGGAAAAGTGTTGGAACTGATTGTATAAGCTGAGTAAGCCATGGTTATCTGAGATTTGATGTTCCAGGTCAGCTACAAAAGTTCTAGTATGGTTATTAGTTTGTTTTGATGCTTAGAATTGCTTATGATGTTGTGAATTCTTGAAGCATTCTTAGTGTGATGGTTGTGGTACTTGGACATGGTATATGTTGGATGGTTGGTTGAGTGAGAAACACTCTTATGTATGGTGCAGTACTGATATGGTTCCTACAGTTTACATCTTTGACTTACTTGTACTTGATTTAGGGATATCTATGTTGTATGGTGATGTATGCATGAAAGGAATGCATAGGTTGTTAGAGATGCTTCATTGAAGACATGGTTTAGATCTACATATGGTTGATGGTATAGTATATGGCATAGGTTGTACATGGTTGATGATTTTTTTACTATTCACTATTCATTATTGATATCATGAGATAGCATGAATGTTGGTATACACTTGATGTATGGTATGACACATGTTTATATGGTTGATGATCAAATAAAGGTTGAAGAGAGAGTGATAGATTTGTGATAGTGATAGATACAGTTATAGAAACAATTGTAGATCAGTATAACAGATTGATGGACCATTGTATGATGCATGGACATGTCCAAGGATCGTCGAAGGATTACCATATCATTCATGATGCAGTATTGTTGAGTATTTGAATGATGTTCCCATAGAGAAGCAATATCTGCAACATAAGCATATTATTCACAGTGATTACACGACATCTTGCAGAGAATATAGGGGGAGACATACTCACAGGGGGGGTTTTTAATTTCATTGATTGATACAATAGATACAATGCAGGAGGAGACATATCGACATGAATAGTTAGCCTTTGGTCAAAGAAAGAGTAATCATACTCATAAATATAGGGGGAGCATCCCCAAGGACAAGTTAGATAGGGGGAACATCCCAAAGGACATTACAGACAGGGGGAGCAACCCCAAGGTGAGTTCAATAACGGGGAGAAACACCAAGGGGAAATACCCTTTGCAATTGATGTCAAAGGGGGAGAGATAGAAACATTGATGAGTATGAGCATGAGTGTTATCATGACTAAGTATTTCCATCAATGTTGGTGTTGCCATCAATTCCAAAGGGGGATATTGACAGACAATTGGTTTAGATTGATGGATAGTGGGTTTGGATATTTTGTTGTCATTGATGTCAACCCTTGGAGATTGATATTGTATATTCAGGTCAACCCTTGAGTATATTTGGTAGCACATTATGGTAGCTCCAGAATTTTAGGTAAGGGACCCGAGTTTGTTTGAGGTATAAAGGCATGATGATCAATGAATATGCAGGTAATACAATTCTAGATGGATAGTACATGTCATGTCATTTTTGGTGATATGTGGTATGTCATGTAGTTCCTCACGGTTGAGGAGATATGGCTTACGAAAGTTGGAGAAACCTCATGAGTCATCTAGAAGCATCTAGAAGGTCAAAGAAGTCAAATTATTATTGAAGCTCAAAGAATAATTTGATTAGTCAAAGTGGTTGCAACTAGGAGTTAATCATGGGTTAAGCTGTTGCAATAAGAAAATAATTAAAAATAAATTAGTTGCAACTAGAAGTGGAGAGTTTACTATTTGTGGATAAAGTGATTGTAAGTGGAGAAAGTAATTATGGTGCATGCACGCCTCCCAACCCACAGGTCAGAAGTCCATGCATACAGGATCTTCCCCCTTACACTGGCCTGAAGAGCTCTCAGAAATGGCTCCTTTATTTCCCTTTCAGGAAATCTGCACCCAAAATTAACTTCGAGAAATTCCCCCTTGTACTTCGGGAGATCAGACTTTGCACTTCTGCAAATCTGGTGGTCAAGCGTCTTGTCTCTCAATCTATGAAACCTGAAACAATCAACACTTGACCCTTTCCCTTGCCAGTTTCAGATTTCTCCTTATCGCGATTTCGGGAGTTGCGATGTCAAGCAACTCGTCCCCTCGACTTCTGAGACCCGATTTACCCAAAGTCTGATGCACTCGCAAGGTTGACCTTTCAACGGTATTTCACTCTGTCAGGACTTTAGACTTCACGATTTCACGATTCCTGATGTAAAGATTTCGGGACTTCACCCCACGAAACCCCGAAATGGTCAACGGAATTTGAATTTTGTGTCTATAGTGCGCCACCTGTCTGCCCTGTCGATTCCTATGGACCAAACGATCCTTTCATCCCTTCGGGACTTCATGTTTTGTGATTTCACGAGTCTTGTTACAAATATTACGGGACTTCAACCTATGAAACCCTGAAATAGAAATCCACTTGCAAATCCAACGACCCATGTTGGTTTGAATCTGCGGTTCTGCCTCTCCTGAACTTAAAGATTTGGGAATACTCACCATAATTCCCCTGCTCATCCATGAGATCTAATGGCTCATGGGACTTCGCAGATTCTCCATAGAGAATTCCGACCATCCATCTCTTTCCTTCACAAGGGCTTCTGTACGAATTAAACAAAGTATCTTTATCTGCAGAACTTGTCCTCCTGTGGTTCGACGTTGCTACATCTTCCTTTAAATTTTCAAGGTTCTTGGCCTCTTGCCTTCCTTTGACCCCTTCGAAGGTTCAAATCCTTATGAGATTTCCCACGACTTTGAGTCTTTCAGAAAACTCCTGCTCGCACTCCTTGCGGTAGACCTTCAAACACTTCCAATTGTTGAACTCCCTTCGACTCTACGCACACCCTGCAACAACAGTCTTTCAATACTTCACTCAGGTCCGCAACTCTGAGAATTTAATCAGCCTACACACTCCTTGCACGACTCCTGTGCCTAACTGCACTTCTGAGGAAATGAGAACAAAATCTATCTAGTCTGAGATTTCAGAGACAAACCTCTGAACCCTTTGTCAATGCACTCCTTGCGGACAATTCAACTGCACTCCTTGCAGGAACTCTTGCTTAGATAGAGAAACAATTGAAACTCATTCCTCTTACTCTCTCTCTCTCTCTCAGATTTCCAAAATTCAACAAGAAATCATTCATACATAGCATAAAAGCAATTGCATGACAGAAAGATTAAAACATTCATGAGCATAACATTCAAAAATGCATACACAGAGAATATTTGAACACCATGAGTCTGAATCAAAGCCTTCTTTGTATTAATACAGAACTTCTGTACATGGAGTTCTTCTACACAACTCTCTGCTTCTCCTCTCTATTCTCTATGCTCTCAATTTGGAATAATCTCCTTCTATTCTCTTCTATGTTACAATAGACAATGAGGGTGTCTATATCCTGTTTCCCTCTTTTTCTCTAAAACTGTCTAATCTAGAAAGTCAATTCTACCTACTTGCATTAAATATCATAAATGCCCTCTATCTACTAAGGACGAGAGAAGATTGCTCAAGGTCCATTTACATTTTACAAGTGTGCTCCTTCTTAATTATCTCATTTAAGATTGGCGCATTAACTTCAAGAGTTTTTAAACAATTTATCATGTGTCCAAAATGCATTGGCTCTTGCCCCATGCTCGCTTGACGTTGGCGATGCTCCTGCATCATACTCCCTCACTTGAAAATTTTTATGGGCTCCTATCCATGAGCTCTCGCACAGTCTGTCCATGCTTCTGGATCTCTGCTTCATTCTCACAGCTGACATCTTCAACTGGATAGCCCTTCCACTTGATCAAATATTCAAAGTATTGCTTCCGCCTGGTCTTTTTGCCGACCCTTTTGTCCAGTATGCACTCCATCTGCAGGTTTTCTGCAACTGGCATCTACTTTGTCCACTGGACCTCTAGTTGTTCATTTCCTACTTTTTCTTCCTCAGCTTTATATGGGTACAAATCTACGATATTGAATATCAGAGAAATTTCGATCCCATCGGGTAACTCAATCTCGTAAGCATTCGCCCCAAATTTCTCTAAGACCTTACATGGTCCAATTTTCTTCATCTTCAGTTTATTATATGTTCCTCTCAGGAACCTTTCCTTTCTCAAATGTGCCAGAATCAAATCACCAACTTCAAATTGAATTTGTCTCATATGTTGATCTGCTCTGCAGTTATATTTCTGGCTTAAACTCTGCAATCGCTCCTTCACTTGGCTGTGAAGTTCCTTCATCGCCTCTGCGAAATCTTCTGCACTAGCGCTCCTAGTCACAATTTGTTCTGAATCTCTTAGCTCATAAATTCCTCTTAGCTACATGCCATAGACAATCTGAAATGGACTCTAGCATGTGCTTCTGTTAACTGAGTCATTATAAGAAAATTCCGCCTGTCGTAATATGTTGTCCCACTGGCTGTGGTGTTCTATCACCAGGCTTCTCAGCAAGTCTCCCGGACTTCTGTTCACCACTTCTGTTTGTCCATCCGTTTGAGGATGATAAGTTGAACTGAATGATAAGTTAGTTCCCAGCTTCTTCCATAACATCCTCCAAAAGTGTCCTATGAACTTAGTGTCTCGATCCAAAACTATGCTCCTTGGAAAGTCGTGAAGTCAAATGACTTCTTTGAAAAACAGATTCGCAGTGTGAGTTGCGTCATTGGTCTTCTGACATGGAATGAAGTTTGACATCTTGGAAAATATATCCACCACCACAAAGATTGAGTCAAAACCCCTTTGTGTTCTTGGCAACCCCAATATGAAATCCATGTTGATTGCATCCCATGACCTCTCAGGTATGGGCAATGGCTGATAAAATCCTGCATTCTGTCTCCTTCCTTTCGAATGCTAGAAAATTTTTCATCTGTCCACGAAGCTCTTGAGGTCTGCTCGCAATCCCGGCCAAAAGTATGACTCATTCAACTTTGTGAACGTCTTGTCATGACCAAAGTGCCCAAACAATCCTCCACTGTGTTTCTCCTTCAGCAAATTCTCCCTCATGGAGCATTTTGGAATACAAAGTTGATTACCTTTAAACAATAATCCTTCCTAGATCATGTATTCTTCCCATTGGCTTCTATCTCTGAGAATTGGATTCTCAGCTGCTTCATACACTCCTTTAAAATCTAGATCATTTCTGTACATGTTCCTGAGATCATCAAAACCCAATGTTTTGACTCTTAACTCCTGCAATAGCAAACACTTCCTGCTCAAAGCATCAACAACTTTGTTAGCAGTACCAGAAATATGTTTAATCACAAAAGTAAAGTTATGCATATATTCAACCCATTTAACATGTCTCTGATTCAACTTCTCCTGTTGAGTCACAAATTGCAATGCATGATTGTCATTGTATAAGACAAACTCTTTTAGGATCAAGTAATGCCTCCATTTCTTCAATGCCTGAATGATAGCATAAAACTCCTTATCATATGTGGAGTACTTCACTTTCGCTTCATTCAGCTTCTCGCTGAAGTATGCTATCGTCCTGTCATCTTGACTCAAGACTGCCCCTATTGCAAATCCACTTGCATCATATTTCACTTGAAATGTCTTCTGGAAATCAGGCAACACCAAAATTGGTTGTTCCGTGATCTTCCTCTTCAACAGATTAAAACTCTTCTCAGCCTCTTCTATCCAGTGAAAAGACTTATGTCTCTTCTTCACTGTGTCCATTATCGGTGCACTAATTCCACTGAAATTTCTGATGAACTTTCGGTAGAAACTAGCCAATGCGTGAAAACTTCTCACCTCAAATATATTCTTCGGTGATGGCCAATTCTTAATCACTTCCACTTTATCTGGATCCATCCTCAATTTATCTACAGAAATAACAAACCCCAGATAAATGAGCTCTATCTTCATGAATGAGGACTTATTCATATTTATCAGCAGCTTCTCCTGCTGTAACCTCTTCATCACTGTAGCCAAATGTTTTAGATGCTCTGCCACTATTTTACTGAAAATCAGTATGTCATCCAGATACACAATGACAAATTTTCCGATGAACTCCCTTAGGACTTCGTTCATCAACCTCATGAAGGTACTCAGTGTGTTTGTTAAGCCAAACGACATAACAAGCCATTCATACAACCCTTTGTTGGTTTTGAATGCTATCTTCCATTCATCACCTTCTCTCATGCAGATTTGATGTTAACCGCTTTTCAAATCAATCTTTGAAAAGAATTTTTCCCCACTCAAGCAATCCATCAGATCATCCATCCTTGGCAATGGGAATCTGTACCCGATGGTTATCTTGTTAATCGCCCTCAAGTCAGTGCACATCCTCTAGCCTCCATCTTTCTTTGGACTGAGTACTTTCGGAACAACACACGGACTCAATCTTTCTTTGACCAAACCTTTGTCCAATAAATCCTGGACTTGTCTTTTGACCTCTTCATTCTCTTGCGGCATCAATCTATACACGACTTTGTTTTTCAAACTATCTCCTAGTATGAGATCAATGTGATGACTCACACTTCTGATCGGTGGCAATGAACGAGGTAGTTCATCCACTACTATGTCAGCGAACTCTTCCAACAACTTCTGTATTTCTTCTGGTAAATCATCTACCCTTGTGCTGGTAAAACAAATATTCAGTTTCTTGACCACAATGAATTGTGGTTCCTCCTTCTTCTTAACCTCTGTAAGAAGTTCCTTCCCACTCATGATAAGTATAGTGTTACTTACTTTTGGTTTCACCTCCTTATCCTTGATTGGAAGTAACATGTGAGTTCTCCCATTCGTCTCTAGGGTGTATGTGTTCATTCTCACATCATGAATCACATTCCTGTCATATGGCCATGGTTTACCCAGCAATAGATGAAAAACATACATAGGAATAACATCACAAAGTATCTTATCATTATATCCTCCTATCTTAAATTCAACTAAACATTGTTTAGTGATAGTTACCTAATGTCCTTTTTGTAGCCACGAAACTCTGTATGGGCTTGGATGATCAATTGTCTCCAGCTCCATCTTTTCTACCATCTTTGTAGAAAAAAGATTATCTGTTCTACAACTGTCCACAATGACCTTGCATACTCTGTCCTTGGTTTTGCAAGCAGTCCGGAAAAGTCTGTTTCTTTGGATTGAACTCTCCACCTCCTTTTCTGGTGTCAAAAGAGATTTTCGCATCATCATCGATCTTCAGCCTTCAACATCTTCTGCCTCAACATCCCACCTCTGTGCTTTGGCGATACGAGTCTCACCCCCTTATTTATTTTTGTCTAGGAACTCGTAAGACTTGTGCCCATTATTTCCACATGTGAAGCATGTTATTACTCCACCTCTTCCTCTTCCTCTACCTCTGGTACGAGGAAAAAATATTATTATCAACATAATCTCCTCTCTGTTCAGTATGTTGCCCTCTCTGTTCAACATATTGCCCTCATTGTGAGCTTCCACCTCCTTCAGTTTGAGTCTGAGGTTTCTTCCATTCGTCCTTGGGCTTCTGATTTTTATCTTGGGCAACTGATTTTCCTTTGGGCTGACTTTTGTCTCGGCCTCTTTGACCCTGTTTTTGGCTCAGCTTCTCTTCAGCTTTTATAGCCATTTGATAAGAATCTTCCACCATTCAGATGGTTATCATGCTCATCTCATCCTGAATGTCGTATCTTAGGCCATTCATGTATCTGGAAACTTTTTCATCATTGCTCTCTCAATGATCTACCCTGATGTTCAGTTTGTAGAATTCTTCAGTGTATTCTTTCACTATCATCAACTTCTGTCTCAGGTTCTGCATTCTCCTGAACAGAGTAATTTGATAATCTCTGGGGATGAATTTCACTTTCATCTTTGCAATCATCTTGTCCTAGCTTTTGATTTTCTTCTTGCCTTTGCAGCGTCTGTCATCTTGTAGTTCATCCCACCACAATGTTGCATGTCCCTTCAATATTTTGACAGCATGCTTAACCTTCTTGTCCTCTTCGACATCTTCATAGTCAAAGTATGCGTCCAGGGCTCTAATCTAGTCTAGAAGCTCCTTTGAATCCAGATTTCCCTCATAAACTGGAATGTACATTTTCACTCTTGCACCCATTCTTGCAATAGCCCTAATCAAATGTTCGTTTGCTGCATCTTCGGCTACAACTTCTTCCCCTTCACGTTCATCCTCAATTTCACTTTCGGAATCACTAAGATCCCTAGCACTGACTTTGCACCTCTATGTTGTCTCCATGTCCTCAATTCTAGCATGTAGATCACACATCTCTCTCTCCATGGCTGGATCAGGCATCTGCCTACCCCTTCTTCTCGGCATTTCCCTATCCTCTGGTGGATCAGGTGTTTGTCTGTCCCTTCTTCTCGGCGGCATGGTGAATTCTCCTTTTCCCTACTATAGAAAGCAAAGAAACCTTTCTGAGCTCTGATACCAAATGATGCACACATGCCTCCCAACCCACAGCTCAGAAGTCCACGCACACAGGATCTTCCCCCTTACACTGGCCTGAAGAGCTCTTGGAAATGGCTCCTCTATTTTCCTTTCGGGAAATCTGCACCCACAATTAACTTCGAGAAATTCCCCCTTGTACTTCGGGAGATCGGACTTTGCACTTCCACAAATCCGGTGGTCAAGCATCTTGTCTCTCAATCTCCGAAACCTGAAACAATCAACACTTGACCCTTTCCCTTGCCATTTTTGGATTTCTCCTTATCACGATTTTGGGAGTTGCGATGTCAAGCAACTCATCCCCTCGACTTTCGAGACCCGATTTACCAAAAGTTTGATGTGCTCGCGAGGTTGACCTTTCAATGAACTTTCACTCTGTTGGGACTTCGGACTTCACGATTTCGCGATTATTGATGCAAAGGTTTTGGGACTTCACCCCAAGAAACCCCAAAATGGTCAATGGAATTTGACTTCCGTGTCGATAGTGTGCCACCTGTCCGCCCTGCCGATTCCTATGGCCCACATGATCCTTTCGTCCCTTCGGGACTTTGCGTTTTGTGATTTTGCGAGTCCTGTAGCAAATATTACGGGACTTCAACCTACGAAACCCCGAAATAGAAATCCACTTGCAAATCCAATAGCCCCTGTTGGTTTGAATCTGCGGTTCTGCCTCTCCTAAACTTAAACCTTTGGGAATACTCGTCGTAACTCCCCTGCTCGTCCATGAGATCTAACGGCTCACGGGACTTCACAGATTCTCCACAGAGAATTCCGACCATCCGTCTCTTTCCTTCACAAGGAATTCTGCATGAATTAAACAAAGTATCTTTATCCACAGAACTTGTCCTCCTATGGTTCGACGTCGCTATGCCTTCCTTCAAATTTCAAGGTGCTTGGCCTCTTTCCTTCCTTTGACCCCTTCGAAGGTTCAAATCCTTCTGATCTTTCCCACGACTTCGAGTCTTTCAGAAAACTCCTGCTCGTACTCCTTGCGGAAGACCTTCAAACACTTCCAAGTGTTGAAGTCCCTTCGACTCTGCGCACACCCTACAACAGCAGTCTCTCAATACTTCACTCAGGTCCACAACTCTGAGACTTTACTCGGCCTGCGCACTCCTTGCACGACTCCTGTGCCTAACAACACTTTTGAGGAAATGAGAACAAAAGCTATCTAGTCTGAGATTTCAGAGACAAACCTCTGAACCCTTTGTCAATGCACTCCTTGTGGACAATTCAACTACACTCCTTGTAGGAACTCTTGCTCAAATAGAGAAACAATTGAAAATCATTCCTCTTACTCTCTCTATCTCTCTCTCATATTTCCAACATTCAACAAGAAATAATTCATACATATAATAAAAGAAATTGCATGACAGAAAGAGTAAAACATTCATGAGCATAACATTCAAAAATGCATACACAGAGAATATTTGAACACCATGAGTCTAAATCAAAGCCTTCTTTGTATTAATCTAGAACTTCTGTACATGGAGTTCTTCTACACAATTCTCTGCTTCTCCTCTCTATGCTCTATGCTCTCAATTTGGCATAATCTCCTTCTATTCTCTTCTATGTTAAAATACACAATGAGGGTGTCTATATCCCGTTTCCCTCTTTTTCTCTAAAACTATCTAATCTAGAAATTCAATTCTACCTACTTGCATTAACTATCATAAATGCCCTCTATCTACTAAGGATGAGAGCGGATCACTCAAGGTCCATTTACATTTTACAAGTGCGCTCCTTCTTAATTATCTCATTTAAGATTGGCGCATTAACTTCAAGAGTTTTTAAACAATTTATCATGTGTCCAAAATGCGTTGGTGCTTACCCCACGCTCGCTTGACATTGGTGATGCTCCTGCATCAAATTAGAAGTGGGTTAGCCCTAAAAAAAAAGGATGTTGGGTAAAACAATTAGAAGATAACCCCTAAAGGAAGCTACTTGGAGAGTATAAATAAGAGAGAAAGGGTCTCTTATTATTATCCTTTTGAGCACATTGAATATCCATTATTGTGAAAGGTTTATTGCAAATACTCATTGATACATCTGAAGTCGTGCAAGTCTGAGGAAGCGAAGGTAGAGTGACAAAAAAGTTTCATGGTTTCCATGGAGTGCGAAGAAATTCACTAAAACCCTAGTTAGGGTCATCCCTGCAGGTCACCCAGTAGACATCCCGCGAGGCACCCCTGTAGGTTGAGTAGATCCTGTCATGTGAGGCCCCACTAGACACCTCACCTACGTCACATGAGGCACTACCATAATTGAGGGTTGAGGTTTGGTTAAGGTTGCAGAGGTCGAGTAGAGGTTACAGGAAGTGTGATAGTGTCAAGGTACAACATATCAAGCTACAGGATAAAACATGTATGATACACGATTGGATATTTGTGATAGCTTGAGGTATGGTCATATGAGGTTGAGTAGATTCTCTTGGGACATCATTGGTTGAATGATATATGTTTCATAAGGCATATCTATAGAGGTACAGTGTTGGTATACTTGTTTTTTATCATTGGCACACTTGTTGGGATATATTTGAGGCATTTTCTTATATATGGATGAGGAATGGTCTTGTGAGTTTGGGCATTTTCCTAGAGGTACTATTGTTGTATATTACTTATTGTAGTGAATGGTTATGAGACATATCTGGTGAAGTAAATTCTTGATGCATTCAGTTTGATTTATTGGCATATATTGTAGTGCATTGTGAGAGGCATTGGTTAGTGGTTTCAATATATGATTGGTTTATGAGTGGTACATGTTTGAGGATTTTTAGTTAAGGTGTATTGCTTAAGTTATTGGTACAGTTTGAGGTTGCAATACAGAGAGGGATTGATGCATAGTTGATGTAAGGGTTTATGGTATTTGGTCTATGGAGAGTATGGTGTATTGTTAGAGGCATCTTGTTGGCTATCTTGGTGATATTGTGTATATGGGTGAGAGTTGTCTTGGTGATTGATCTTGGTGAGTAGATCTGATTTGGTTGATGAGATTGATGAGACATGTTGAGGTGACAGATTATTGTGACAGGTTGTGTTGTGCATAGTTGATGCACTTGCATTGGTATAGACTATTAGTACAGTTTGACAGATTGTTTTCTGTCTACAAGCTAGGTCTTGTACTTGAGGGTTTGAATCCTCACATCTCAGTTGGTGCTAAGATCTACAAGCTGAGTCTTGTATTTGAGAGTTGGAACTCTCTTGGAGTTGGTGCTCTTTTTCAGTTGGTGTTGATAAACCCCCAAAGATTGCAGTCTTTATGTAACAACATAATACAAAATCTTACACATATATATGGTGCTCATTGTGTTCATTATGATGACGGTTCATAGTTTTTTATTATTGATGAATGCTTTTTATATATGTTTACATGCAAGCAACTAATAATGAATGCAATTAATGAATGATAATGTTTGAAGTGGTTGCTAAGTAAAGGAAGAAAAAATTGTGAAAAGAGTCACAGAGTGATTCACCCCCCCCCCCTCTCAGTGTGGTCGGTATGTCCAACAAAGAAATAGAACACAAGATAAGACACAAGAACTTGATGGAAAAGGATTTCATCCATATTCTTCTATTACAAACTAAGTTACCAATTTGATGAGAAATGTGACCTCAAATCGGAAACTATATCCCTAAAAAATCATATTTTTGTGTCAAAACACCAAAATCAACCCCTAAATTGAAAAGTGGTGCTACCAGTAGCACCTTTTTCTTTTTCAGGGTTAAAATTACGACATTTTTCCACTGTGATCCGTAATTTGTGTAACAAAAACCTTAAACTCAACCCCCAAATCGAAAAGTTGTACTAGGAGTAGCACCCTTCATTTTTTACAGTGTTAAAATCACAACTTGCTTGAAACCATGGCCTTAACAACCAATACCAATACAACCAAAATCCCAAAATCATTCCTCAAATCAAAAAGTGGTGCACCAGTGGCATGTTTTTCCTTTTTTGGAGTTAATAATATAACTTATTTGAAACCATAGCCTTAACAATAGGTACCATTAGAACCAAAATCTTAAAGTCAACCTTTGATTGGAAAGAGTCTCAACAATATCAACTTTTCTTTAAACATAAAATTGCAACGTTTTTGAAACCATCACCTAAAAAACTGACATTATTGCAAATAAAATTGCCCTACATACTTACTCTCGTGTTAAAAAAATTGTAAAAAAAATACAAAATCTTAATTTTTTTTCCTTCACAACACTAAAAATACTGAGTAAAAATAAAAAAAAAATCAATGTAAAAAAACTGAATTTAATTTTATAACTATTATATATATAATTAAAAAAATAATAATAATTAAAATTTATAACAAAGATTTTATATTATATGATGTTGTTGTTATAACATACTATAAGTTTTTGTTTTACGTGATGAGGTTGTTATAACATACGACAAAAAAACTTAAATACCATCTTTTTGTTTGTTTTAACAACCGACTATCAAAGTACTATTAAAAACTTGTTATGAAACTTTGTTATATACCCCTTAATTGTATGTTTTTTAATTGATTTTTAAACTTTCTTTTATGTGCTTTAAAAATTTATTCTTAAACCTTTATTGTTAAATATCTTTTACATATTTGTTATTTTTTTAATATATATTTTTAAAAGTTTAGTATATATGTTTTTTTTTTAATATTTTTTTTAAAGTTTATTTTTCTAATTTGTTTGAATTCTATTATTCTTTTATTTTTTAATTTTATTTTCCAAGTTTTTTTATCTTTTAAAATTCATAGTTATATTGTTCTGTTTTAAATATTTTTCTATAATTTGTTTTTAAATATAGTTTTTTAAGTGTTATTATTTTTTTTTTAATTTAAAGGGATGGTAAGGGTGGAGTGGATATGGATATGGATATGGATATGGATAGGGAGATTTGATTGGCAACAATATTGAGTTTTTAGGTCACAATTTCAAAAATGTTGCAATTTTAAACCTAAAAAAAGAAAGGGAGTTACTACTAGTACATATTTTCAATTTAAGGGTTGAATTTAATATTTCCGTTGCAATTGTACTTCTTGTTAAGACCATGGTTTCAACTTAGTTGTAATTTTAACCTCCCATAAAACAAAAGGTTGTTACTTGTAGCATTGCTTTTTAATTTTAGTGTTGATTTTAAGATTTTGGTTGTAAGGGTACCAGTTATTAAGACCATGGTTTCAAACAAGTTGTAATTTTAGCTCCGAAAAAAATGGTGCTACTACTAGCACCACTTTTAAATTTTGGGTTTGATTTTAAGGTTTTTGTTTACATCATTTCAGGTCATGGTTGCAAAAGGTCATAATTTTAACCTTGTAAAAAAAGAGTGCAACTAGTAGAACCACTTTTCAAAATGGAGGTAAACATAACCATTAAATGCAACCTCTGAAAAAATGAGAACTCTAGAGAGTTTTCATTAGGTTGGAAACATTGTTTACAATATTCATTCTATGATATAGTTTTATAGTGCATAGATGAAACCACCTCAAAACTAGGTTTGCTCTCACATTGACACCTCATCAAGAGATAAGACGAGGAGAAGGAAATATATGATCTAATACACACTTATGATAAAAACTATATCCCATAATGTGAAATATAATAAGGTGGTGTAGGACTTCATGATTGTATAAGGAGTCAAATGATAATAGACCAACCACGTCTGTTCTATGGGAAAGCTATGGTCAATCATTGTTTTACTAGGAATAAGCATAGTCTTGATGTCCTTTCGATAATCAAGTCTTCTAAGAGAAAAAAATACTTGATCCAATAGTGTAATTTGGTTCATTATATCTATCTTAGCGTATGGTTCCAAATAAAGGAGTAATAGATGCCCCCTAATGTCTGATGTTAGAAGATGAACTAATGGTTGAAATACATTACAAATAATAGGCATTGGTGAGTGGACTAAGGAGGATTTATGCATATCAAGGAACTATAAAGTACCTGCAAGAAAAAATCAACCAATCAAATATAATTCATCCCTAAGGCGGGCATACCCATGCTTGGATATATCAATAAGAATGACCATCAAGAAAATACATTGCAGATCCATGTAGTACATAGAATGCAATACTATGGTCACAAAAAAGTACATAGTGGTTCCATGTCATATAGAAGATCATAGCCATTAGAAAATACAAAGTGGACCTATATTACAATATACATCTGTAAGACACTTAGCACAAATAAGAGTGCAATCTAGTCTTGAAATTACTCATCAATTAGTAGTACAATATTTTGAAACTCGGGAAGGTAGCACCGAAAGAGGATGCCCCTAGCCCAAGGTCTTCAATACAAAATCTATGATCGTATAAATCTACATCATGTAAATAAATGAATTTATGTCAAGCAAGGTAGAAACTATCTAATTATTGGTCATTGATGAAGTTCATTAAAAGGAGAAATGGAACCCACTAGTAATGAATATGGAACCCAAGGTACATAGTACAATATAGCAAGTGTGGATAAATGAGTTGATGTTGAACACTTGAAGAATCAGTCAATCATGTATCAATGATGTAAACCCATTTTCAATTGTGAGACAACTTTCCATTGATGTTTGTAAGCCCTAAGGTACTACTAAGGTTTATGGAACTACTTCCTAGATAATGATTTGGCATCAATAGGAAGAGATCCATCAAAAGGAGGGAATTAATGTATCCCACATCAATCAACATGAAACAATAAACAAGAAGCTATTATGAATAAAGAAACCACCAAGTACAAACTAACACAAGGATGACCAACACGAAAGGTCAACAACACTGTAGAACAATTGAATCTGACTCATACTTCCATTGAACATATGGTATTGCCACAATAATGACTTGGGGAAAACTGACATTGATATGACCAATGATGTAAAGCAACAACACTAGAGATATTAAATCTTTTTCCATAATGAATAGAATAATAACCGATTGAAGGAATAATAGATCAAAATCATGGTATATATCCTAAGACAATACTAAATCCCAACTACAAGACAATGATTCAAATAGGTTCCATGTTCAAGGGTGACAATGAATGATGGATTCCACTCAAATTGAATCAAACACAGATCAAACTTTTCCTCCCCTTTTATTTTTATGCTTTTTAATTCTTTTGTTTCTTTTTCATTTTTTTGTCTATGTGAAAAGGAGATAAAAACATGTTACATTGGAGAAAATGAGTCGCTCAATGGCATGAAGCCACATTACAAGTGCATGGAATATACCTATGCAAATTAACTTCAAAAAAGGTGTTGGGAAAGGTGTATCCACTCATGAATGTGTCTTCTCTAATGACATAGGTCAGAAATTAGAGGAAATAGATGCAAATGGATAAGGTCAAAAGTGATTGCATTGGAAATAAGAATAATGGAGGAAATGGAATTGTAGTAGTATGCACAAAGACACAAGTGGCAATAAGAAATTACAATTGTAAAGCAACAAAAATAAAAATAACTCCTTTAGGACATGGCTAAGAAACAAATAAGAGAGAAGCATGAAGTCCCAAATTGTTATGACCCAACAAGGGAAGAATTTAAAAATAAACATGAAGAGATATGTAGATTATGAAACCATAATAAAAAACTATTAGATGAGGTTAAGATATTGAAAGAAGAAAAGAAGAATTATCAAAATCAAGAAGAAACAAGGATCTTGGATGAAGAATCTACCAAAAGAATTGAAGAGGAAATTTTCAAAAAGGTTGAGGAATCCCTAAATACTGATGAGGTAAAATCAGAAATGTAGTCCATAATTGAAGAACGCCAAAATTTGATAAATGGGGTGGCATTGCAACTCCAAAATGAGAAAGAAAACAAGATTCAAGAAGGTCACTAGAAGATACTTGAAGAATTTGAACTTCATATTGAGGAGGTACATTTCAAATATGATGGTATTATCTCCAAGGCCAGAGTAATCAAAGACCAATAAAAGAGGATAAAGGATTCCATTTTCTCTAAAAAGAAGATAGACGAAATGGGTGTGCAGAATGAAGAAATATTGTCAAAGGTGAAACCATATCGACACCCTCATTATTAGGAAAGATTTCAAGGAAGGCAATAAGATCAATATCAACATTATCAAGAAAGAATATGGAATAATCATCAATATTCATGGAATATCACATCACAAAACCATTATTCAACAAGATATTATCATAAACCAACATCTACTACAAATTGAGAATCTTCAACAATAATACATAGAATCAAGGAATAGAAAATTATGCAACAACTATCCACCAAGGATTACGATCGAGAATAATTGATTTTGGATGGATGGATCATCATCAATGGAAATAAGAAAGAAGGAACATAAGAAAATAATATTACTTGGTTTCATGACATGTAAATCCTTTAATTGCAAATCTTCGAGGACAAAGACTTTTGAAAGAGGGTAATATGGTATGACCCAAAGGGGGAATATACATGGTTAAATGTATATGATATGACCCCAAGGGGGGAATATATGAGGATAAATGTACATGTAATTTCTAAATATATATGTAATAGGGCCGACCTAATAGTAAAGGGGCCTCATGTGTAGGTTTCAATAGGTATATATAGAGATCATGTATTCATTATTGGAGACATGTGAATTATGATGTATGAATGTAATTGGTTAATTGGAGTAGGTTCTCCTATTCTTTAAGGAGTTATTGTATAACTTATCTATCTTGGAATTGTGATCCATGCTCACATATTGTGCATGGTGTGTATTTCTATTATGTTATGATATTTTAAGCATTTGGTTCATTATACAAATACTAAGTCATGGTGAGAATACATATGACTTCTCTGGCCTACAAAAAATAACTCAACATGAGTTAGAAGAGGAACTGATGGCTGAAACACATTGCAAATAATAGACAACGATGAGTGGACTAAGGACTATTTTTTCATATCAAGGAACCAAAAGGTACCTGGAAGAAAAAATCAACCAATCAAATATAAATCATGCTCGATGTGGGCATACCCATGGTTGGATATATCAATAAGAATGACCATCAACACAATACACTATAGATCCATGTAGTATATAGAATGCAATACCATGGCCACAAAAAAGTACATATTGGATCCATGTCATAAAGAATATCATAGCCACGAGAAAACACAAAGTGGATCTATATCACAATATACATCGGTAAGAAACTTAGCACAAATAAGAGTGAAATCTAGTCTTGAAAGTACTCGTGAATCAATAGTACAATATTTTGAAAATCCGGAAGGTAACATTGAAAGAGGATGCCCCTAAACCAAGGTCTTCAATCCCAACTCTGTATTGTATGAATCTACATCATGTGAATAAATGAGTTGACATCAAGTATGGTAGAAACTATCTGATTACTGGTCATTGATGAAAACCATTAACAGATGTAAGGGAACCTGCCAATAATGAAGATGGACCCCAAGGTATATAGTACATTCTAGCAAATGTGAATGAATGAGTTTATGTTTAACACTTGAAGAATCAATCAATCAGGGGTCAGTAATGTAAACCCTATGTCAATTATGAGGCAACCTACCACTGATGTCTACAATCCCCAAGGTACTATTAAGGTTTATAGAAATACTTGATAGATAATGATTTGGCATTGATAGGAATAGGTCCAACAAAGGAGGGAATTAATGTATCCCACATCAATCGACACAAAACAAGAACTAAGAAGTTATTGTGAATAAAGAAACCACCAAGTACAAACTAAAAAAACACAAGGATGGACGACATGAAAGGTCAACAATACAGTATAAAAACTGACTTCAACTCATACTTCCCTTGAACATATGGTATGACACAATGATGACTTGGGAAACAATGAAACTAATGGGACCAATGATGTAAAGAAACAACATTGGAGACATTGAAGCTTTCTCCCTAATGACTGGAAGAATAACCGATTGGAGGAGTAATAACTCAAAATCATGATACAACTCCTAGGACAATACTAAATCCCAATTATAATACAATGATGAAAATAGTTTCCATGTTCAAGGGAGACAATGATTGATGGCTTCCACTCAAATTGAATAAAAAATAGATCGAACTTATTTCCCCTCTTTTATTTTATGTTTTTTATTTTTTTGTGACTTTTTCATGTTTTGGTAAGTGTGAAAAGGAGATAAAAATATGCTACATTGGTTAAAATGTTTTTCTCAATGGAATGCAACCACATTCCAAGTGCATGGAATAGACCTATGCAAATTGAATGAAAAAAATGTGTTGGGAAAGTTGTGTCCACTCATGAATGTGTATTATCTAAGGACACAGGTCACAAAATAGAGGTAATAGATGCAAATGGATAAGGTCAAAAGTGAATGCATTGTCAATACGCATAATGCAGCAAATGGAATTTCATTAGTATACACAAAGACCCAAGTGGAAATAAGCAAGTGCAATTGTAAAACGACAAACATAATAGGAACTCCTCTAGAACATGGCTAGAAAAAGATAAAAGAGAAGCATGAAGTCCCAAATACTAAGTCATGTTGGGGTTACATATGGGTTCTCAGGCCTAAAAACAATAATGCGGCATGGGTGCCAAATGGAAAAAGAAGTGCTAACTAGAGCAACCCATGGAGGGTAGGCACTACTGGATGAGTTGTGAACCACACTAGATAAGAGAGGGAAATGTCACAAATTGATGGGATTGAACCTAAGACATAACCTTATAAAAAATGAAGTTTTATAATTCAAGATAAAAATGTAGGGAAAATCCCATCACTATTTTCCATATTGAAACATTTACCTCAAAGTTCACCGAAGGTCGCCATAATAAAATACCAAAAGCATGATTCACTAGTCATATTAAAAGGACCAACAATACTAGGCTCAAGGTTAAATAATCCAATATAAATGTATTAAAACAATTTTAAAGAAAAAAATAGAAGTTATGATGGGCTTAATTTCAATGAAGATGAAAAAATGGTCGTTTCGAACCCAAAAAGGGTGAAAAATTGGTCTATGTATAGGTAATGGAGCTCATTTTTACCATTTTAGCTTGCCAAAATTTACCTATGGTGAAAAATCATTTTACCTTAAAAACCTCTAGGGAATATTGTGAGAGATTCAACTAGTGGAATTCCATTTTATCTGGACTAGGTAATCCCTCAACTCAAACTCTACAATTTTGAACTTCCATTTTTACATGTAGCTAGAAAATCATAAGGTGTCAAACCCCATTTGGACCGCATCTATGTAAATGTAGGTTTGACACCTAACAGCTACATCTAATAGGATATGTCTATGAATATTTCATATAAAACCCATGGTTGGACTCATTTGTCCCAAGAAACAACTACAACCTTGCTTAAAATAGGAAAAAATTCAAAATTTTCCTCAGAAACCATAATGATAGTTGATTGAAATTTTTTTCTTTGAATGTGTGCAGTGACAATCAAGATGATTGATTGGAAAGAAAAATAGAATGATGTATATTATGTTGACACATTACATGACCAAGCCACCTAAAATAGAAAAAAAAAGAAAATTTTCCTTAGAAACCTAACTGATAGTTGATTGACATTTTTTTCCTTGAATGTGTGCAGGGCCAATCAAGATATCGAGTGGAAAGAATAATAGAATGAGGTAGACTATATGGACACATTACATGACCAATCCACCTTATATGCACTAAGATATTGTGTAATTTTGAAGTTTTTATGGAGCTAGAACATGAGGAGCTAGAGTATACTACTACAAAGGTTCATAGGATTATGAGATCCTGACCAACAATGCATCTAAGTTGGTCATGAGATACTAATCCTAGATTTGGATGACATATATTTCCTTACAATACTATACTAGCATGGTGATCTATTACTCTTGAAAGGCAATGGTAGATGTAGTCCTACTAGTATTGTAGATGAATATAGTGTAGCACACTATTGGCCAAGGTTGAGAAAGAGAAGCAACCACTTATAGATCAAAGATGTTCAAAAATTCCCCCCATGTACCATTCTATTCATGATTACTTGGGTATTTGGATCCATAACACCCCACTTAGCCTCATGGGCACATATTCACTATGCAATGGAGTGATTGAGGCCCATAGTATATGACTAGTGTACTAGATTGGTACTCAACATGAAATATTAGTTGACTAGATGCAGGATAAGAAGAAAAAAAAAATTCAATTATGGTTTATCCTTATCTCATTCTTCCTAGAGTGATTCCATTAGATTCATCTATATATTGTATTCACTAGGTCATCTGATACCAAGATGAAGAGGTGGATAGATTACATGGCTCGTCTTGAGGGTAGATTTTCCATGAGAATGTTTGGTCAGGATTTCTTTGACTAGGGGGACAGAAGATAGTCATCATAGAGGACTATCCATATTTTGGAATTTACTTCTGCATGATCTTGATTTGGTGCTCCCTCCTAGAGAACAGTGATGGGACGTAGGTAAGAAAGAGCATGCATTTTTGGTTTTTTAAAGTTATAACATTTTTGTGATTTTAAAAATATTATATTTTTTTGGTTATGAAATGTTACTAACAATCATAATGTATGACACATATGTGGGACTAGTTAAACCAATAAGGATGGTCCCTAATCACCGCAGAGCTAGGGAGGAGTAGTTGTTAGACAAGGAGGGAGAGGAGGATGCCGCATAGACCCTCCGCGAAATGTGGAGGAATATCAAGGGGCTCACTATGGGTATTCCCATGATGAGGGTGGACATTGTGCCCCACAAATTATAGCACTTCATGGTTGGGGAACCATGTCCCTTTGTCCGACTACTGAGGTGGGTGCCCAATCCAGTAGTGTGCTACCATGAGACACATGTGCATTGGGATGACTAGTCGAGAGTCCCCTTTTTTGTAGCATCTATGGATTATAGACTTAATATTTTTTATATTATGTCATTATGGGCCATGTATCCTAATTTTGTACACTACAACTTTTATGGGAATTATGTATTGACCTTTATATTATTTATACATATGGTTTAGTTCTTACATATGGGTTAAAATGATTGTGATTTATCCTCCATTATTATTATACACGCAGGCTTGTATAAATTCTCTTGTTAATGCAAATAATGCCAATCAAATGCATAGTTATCCAATAAATTAGCAAACATTTTTAAACTTCTAGGAACATGATCATAAGTAATAAACTCAAACTATATCTCAAGAAGTTGCACCCTCAAATACTTACTAAGAAGCACAAGATTTCTCACAAGATAGACATTATTCAATTGTGACACCATTAACTGTTAATCCAAAAACACAACTAAACTACAAATTCCAATAGTAATATCTTCATATAGAAGTTTGATGGTTGCACTATACTCTACAACATTGGTCGCATGACGGAGGAATGAACCCCCTAAACTCACTAGCTAGTATGTGGGAAAACAATCACCCATGCAATAGAAGTGATATTCTGGATGCTACAATTGGTGCCATCTGTGAAATATACATAGAATGGGATATACATTGGCATATACAAATCAAGAACCAATCATGATACACATATGAACCAAATCAACCAAATGCAAAAAAAAAAAAAACTATAAAGTACAAAAACTTTAAAAATACAACATGTTACAAAGCACTATGTAGCATGGTTTCTTATGCATAATGCTTCTTCATATAGATCCCATTATAATTCTCAGAAAATGGTTTCCCTTCACAGTCTACTAATTTATAAGCCCCTTTTTGTAATACACAACTTGCAATTTAAGGACCATGCCAAAGAGGTTCAAACTTTCCTACCCCTAACTTTTTATGATCCTAATCATAAACCAAAACCAGATCACCTTCGACAAAGACATGAGGAAAAACACTTGTGTCATATTGGTATTTAATACACTTCGTATGAGTCTCATTAGCGAACACAACTTATTGTAAATTATCATCAATATGGGCCAAATAAGTGATACATTATTCCTTTGCAGAGGTATTAGAAAATATTTCTACTGTTAACTTCAATGAAGGTATTTCACATTCAATCAGAAGAAGTGGCCTCCACTCCATGAACAAGTTGAAATGATGTAAAACTAGTGGAATTCTTAATTGAGGTTCGATATGTCCATAATACTAAGAAAATGATTATGTGTTTCAATTGGTCTTATGCTTTCCAACCATATTTTTCATCATAGTCCTTAAAAATCGATTGAAGGATTCTACTTGACCATTTGGCCAAGGATAACAAGGAGATGAGTTTTCATGCCAAAAATCCAACTTGCCCACTAACTAGGCCATCATTTTATTATGAAAATGTGATTTTTGACCAGTCACAACCATTTTGGGAACACCAAACCTAGCTATAATATGGTCGAATACAAAAAGTGTCATTTTGGTTGTTGATTAAGATTAGTTGTCATTGATGTCAACCCTTGAAGAAAGTCTGGTAGAAAATTATGGTAGCACAAAGGTTTGGGTAATGGACCCAAGTTTGTTTGATGTAAAGAGGACTCATTATTGTCTTATCATGGTTGATAAGAACTACAAATGGATGAACTCCAAAGTGGTCCCCTTATGGTGAAATCCCTCATGGGAAGACTCTTTGCGGATTGAGTTATCCTACAAGTATGGATAGAGAACCCATGCTTAATTGTGGAATAATTAGATAAATTTTAGTGAATTTGTTAGTGAAACTATCCTAGATTGATAGTGCTTGCCATTCCATTTCCATTGGTATGTGGAACGTCACATAACTCCTCACGGTTAGAGAGTTATGGCCATGTGAAGTTGGAGAACCTTCATGAGTCATCTAGAATCCCCTAAAAGTCAAAGTGTTTGCAAAAGAAATTATTTAAATAATAAAGTTAATGGATAACTCCCTAAAATAAGGAAAATGGAATGCTACATGAAAGTATAAATAAGAGGCAAGCCTCTCTCATTTAAATAGACTTGAAAACATTGAATATATTTTGTTGTGTGAGGCTTATTGCAAGTACTCATTGATACATCTGAAGTTGTGAAAGTCTGAGGTAGTACGAAGGGTTGACAGAAAAATTCTCAGAATACAACGAATACTTAAAAACCCTATTTTATGAGGCGTACGTAGGCTGACAGTGTATTAGGGTGCATACATACTAAGGCATACATGGGATGGAAGTGTATTAGGGTGCATACATGTTGGTAAATCCATAGAAACTTGAAGAGATGAAGATGCAGAGGTTCTAGATTATGAGATCAAGCTCCTAGGAAGGTCTACAGTGCTCAGATACATCAAATCTATCCATTGGTTCAAAATGTATGTCTTATTTCTATGAGTAGTTGGATTTTGATGTATGCATGAGAAATGGTTATGGAGATTTGAGGATTCTCCCTAGAAAGACTAGTGGTTGCATGGGATCTTCTGTATAAGTCAGATCTATAGAAATATAGTGTTGGTATATTTATCATTGATACTTCTTGTTGAGGCACAACTTGTATTTCTTGGCATATGGCTAAGGCTTTTTGTGGTATATGGTTGAGAACTTGTATTGGTTGATGTATTGAGAGGTTGAATATCAAAAAGGGTTTGAAGTCTATATCATGTGAGGGATATTATACTTGTTTATGATTACACACATTTATATGGAACATGACTAGAGAGATATATATAGATTTTTGGGTAAAGAGGATGCGAGCACATGGATTCATGGCAGTAGAAGATGTGAGACAGAAAGAGTTATATTCATGGCAGTAGAATATTCTGGTAAAGAAGACTCTGAAGAAGAATATGAAGAATTCGAAGAAGAAATTGAAGAGGCAGAAGTTGACTACCAAGAGGAATTGTTGAGTTCCATATAAGTTATCATAAGAGAAAAGAGGAAAAACAAGAAGTTACAAGCAGAACTAGACAAGAAAGAAGACACTCGGGAATTTGAAAAAATGATCACAAATTTGAAGGTTCAAATTGAAGAAGATAAAATAATTGAAGAAGCACTCAAAGAAAAACTAGAAGGAAGAGACAAGATCATTGAAAATTTGGAAGCAGAGATTGTCACATTAAGAAAGGATCTTCAAAAGAAAAATATGCAGAATAACTCAAATGTTTTGAATGACATTATCAGTTGTCAAAGGCCTAATCATGACAAGTCCAGACTTGGATACAATCAGACAGAAAAAGGATCAAGCTCCAAAACAACAGAACAAGAAAAATATCCAAAAATATATGCAGAAACAATCAAAGGGGATAGGAAGGTCTACAGAGAAAATTATAGGGACACTCCTCCACCGAAAAGATTCAGATTTCAGAATCCACTACCAATAGAAACATATAGGTCTTAGGAATAAGAAAGATTCATAAGAGCACTGCCTTTCAGAAGATCTTGAACTCTCAGGTATCAAACTATATTTTTTGGTTTATGTTATTCATGTAGTAATTTTGGACATAAAGTTGTGAATCACAGAGATAACAATAGGAACATAAAAAAATTTGAAAGTCATACACAAAAGGGTTATCCAATAAGGCCTAGTGAAACACAGAGAAGAAGTTACAAAAAGTTTGAATCATTGAGAACTGAAGTGGAATGATACAAGTGTAACAACTTTGGACACATGGACAAATATTGAATAATGACAATACCTCCTAGAGAACCACAACATAACAACAACAATCATGGACAGGAACCTCATAAAAGGACATGGATAAGAAAACAAAATTAATACAGCAATGAAGAATGCACACTTGCTCTACAAGATAAGCAGAAGAAACATGGTTGGTATGTTGAAAATGGTTGTTCAAAACACATGACAGGTGATAGATACAAGCTTCTTACATTAATAAAGGAAAGAGATGGATCAATTTCCTTCGAAAATGATGATTCAGCTAAAATCATTGGAAAAGGCACAATCAGAATTGGGAACAAGAATACCAAGTCAGAAAATGTTCTAATAGTAGAAGATATGAAACATAATCTTATAATTGTTAGTCAAATATGTGACCAAAGTCATAAAGTTACTTTCGATTCACAAAAGTGTGAGATAAGAAAAAAAGGTTCAAGAAAACTGATTTCTATAGCTGTGAGAACTTCAAGCAACATATATGTGTTAAGTGAAATTGGAAATGAAAAGTGTTGTCTAGGAAAGGAAGATGAAAGTTGGCTATGGCACAGAAGAATGGTTCACATACATTTTGATAACCTTGTCAAAGTCAACAAAAGAGAAGCAGTAAGAGAAATGCCCCAAATCATGAAACTAACCAACACTTTATGCAAGCATTGTCAACAAGGAAAGCAAACAAAGACCAGGTTCAAATCAAAGGAATATTCAATGACAAGAACACTGGAAATTGTGCATACTATCTAGTTGGACCAACTACAAAAAAGGGTTTAAAAGGTGAGAAATAATTTATGTTATTAGTTGTTGATTATACAAGAATGACTGCAGTTTGCTTTCTCAAGAATAAGTCAGAAGCTTTTGAAAACTTCAAGATCTACATGGAAATGGTTGAAAATCAAATGGATTAAAAAATCAAATTCTTGAGATCTGATAATGGAGGAGATTTCACTTCAAAGGAATTTATGGAATACTGCAGCATTAATGGAATAAAAATGCAATTCTCTGTTGCCAAGACACCTCAACATAATGGAGTTGTTTAAAGAAAGAAAATGACAATACAGGAAATGGCACAAACAATGCTAATGGGTTCCAAATTGACAAATATCTTTTGGACACAAGAAGTGCATACAATAGTTCACATTCAAAATAGAGTAATGCTTAGAAACAACATTGAAAAAACTCCCTATGAGCTATGGAAAAGAAGACCAGAAAATGTGAATCACTTTAGAGTTTTTGGAATCAAACGATACATCAAAAGAGAAGATGGTAGAATGGGAAAGTTTGACTCTCATGTGGACAAATGAATACTTGTTGGTTACTCAAGTACAAGGAAAACATACAAGTGTTACAACTTGAGATTGAACAAAATTGTGGAAAGAATCAACGTAACAGTTGATGAAACAAGTAGAAAAGAATTAAAGGAAGAATAAAATGAATCAATGGAACAACCATATGAAGAAGAAACATGAGATGAAAAAGTAGAAGGGGAAGATGAAGAGGATTCAACAGAAGTAGAAGAGCAATTTTAGCAAGTGCCTCCAAAGGCACCTAGCAGACGAGTACAGAAGAATCATGCAAGATACTAGATGTATATAAAATATGCAGAACAGAAATGAAATGCTAGAAATAATAGAATGATAGTAAAATATCCAGCATAATCTTCACAATACACATAAATGATATATGAAATAGCAACAGAAATAGCACTGTGATTCATATAGCAATGTTCATAGGCCTCTTCGAGGGGGCAACCTCTAGTAGAGCAACGATCTGTTACAATAATCTCCAAGCTAGGGTTTTCATACCCTCGACCCTTATTTATACTAAATGTGTCTATTAAGAGAAGCATCTAGAGGAAGATCCTTCTAGAAGCGAAAGCTTCTATTAGGTCTTCTTACATTCACCTTATTCTATTTTATTCAAAGGTCTTATTAATATTGACCTTTATTACATCTAAATACATTGATCTACCTATGTGCGGGTTAGGACCTTAACATGTCCGCCCCCTTAAAAACAACCTTGTCCTCAAGGCTTGAGATGTGGAAACTGGCCTTGAGGGAAGTTTGCTTATATGGTTGCAGTCTCAGAAACATATGATCCCCTTCGGCAAATTGACGTTCATAGAGACCTTGATCTGCTTGCTTCTTCATTATATTTTGGGCCATGACCAAGTTCTCTTTAAGGGTATGAAGGATATCCTCTCGGAATGTAAGTGTTTGGTCAACCACCTGGACCTTCGAGGTACCCGGTAAGTATCAGAGAACTGATGGTGGCTTCTATCCATATACTGCTTCAAAAGGAGTCATGCGAGTGGTTGTATTGTATGTAGTGTTGTACCACCATTCAGCGAGGGGTAACCATTGAGCCCACTGGTGTTGTTTTTCAGAGGCAAAGCACCTCAGATATGTTTCCAAACACTTGTTGACGACTTTCGTTTGACCATCTGTCTGGGGATGATAAGATG
>ML780460.1:167726-241415 GCA_009831015.1 Picea engelmannii | reverse complement strand
CCATAATTCAACGACATGCAGAATCACCAACATTTCTTTTTCATAAATTGGTTTGCCCAGATTCTTTTCAGATAGTTGTTTGCTAGTGAAGGCCAAAGGTCGACCCTCTTGCATAAGGACAGTGCCAATTCCTTTCCCTGAGGCGTCACATTCCAACACAAATGTCTTTGTGAAGTCGAGCAGGGCCAGAACCGGAGTGGTGCACATGGCCGTCTTCAAGGTTTGAAAAGCTTGAGCAGCTGTTGGGGTCCAAGTGAAAGAGTTCTTTTTGAGGAGAGCCATGAGAGGTGCTGCAATATTTCCATAGTTCTTAACGAACTTGCGATAATACCCTGTGAGGCCCAAAAATCCACACAAGCTTTTGAGAGTCTTTGGGTGCAGCTAGTCTTGCATAGCTTCAATATTTTTCGGGTCCACCCTGACGCCATCCTTGCCCACCAGATGACCCAAGTATTCTACTTCGGATGCACCAAAAGAACATTTGGACTGTTTCAGGAAAAGCTGGTGCTGAGAGAGTAGGGTGAGAACTTGATCCACATGAGTAAGATGGTCTGTCTATGTCTTGCTATATATGAGGATATCATCAAAGAAAACTAAGACAAAATGACAGAGAAAAGGGCGGAAGACATGGTTCATGAGGCTCTGAAAGGTGGAGGGGGCGTTACACAAACCAAAGGGCATGACCAAAAACTCGTAGTGGCCCTCATGAGTGCGAAAGACCATCTTGGGAATGTTAGACTCTTTCATACATATCTGGTGATAGCCCGAGTGAAGATCAAGTTTGGTGAAGAATTGGGCGCCACTCAATTCATCCAGGGTCATCAATGACAGGAATGGGGAATTTGTCTTTGATGGTTAGTTTATTGAGAGCACGGAATTCAGGAAACATTCTCCAAGAACCTTCTTTCTTCAGTACCATGATGACAAAAGAGGAGTAAGGGCTCGTACTAGGACGGATGACTCCGACAGTAAGGAGTTCCTAGACCATTTTTTCAATTTCATTCTTTTGTGCAAAGGGGTGGCGATATGGATGTATATTTGGGGGAAGGCTTCCTGGGACAAGGGGAATGGAGTGATCATGGACACCGCAGGAAGGAGGAAGTCCTTGGGGAGTGAAAAAGACTGTTTGATGTTTAGAAAGGAGGGCTTGGAGGTCTTGGGGCATGGGTTGGATCTCGGTGGCTTGTATGGCGTGGAGTTGGGCTATGACACATGAACGACCTTTTTTGAGCAATTTTTCCATGCGATGAGAACTGATGATTTCAAGAGAACCTACAGTGATGCCTTGAAATTTATGTTTGTGGCCTCAGTCAAATTGCATGGTTAAGTTCTGAAAATCCATGAGAATGGGACCTAAGGTTCTTAGCCATTCAACACCCAACACAATGTCGCAACCGCCCATGTCAATAGCAAACATATGGGATTTGAGGTTGTAGTCACCTATTTAGAGACACACATTTTCACAGCGCCCGCCACATTTCATAGAACCACCATTGACAATCATGATTTGGAAATTATTGACAGCATGGATGTAGCAATGGGTTTCTTGGGCAATGCGGCGATGAATAAAATTGTGGGTGCTGCCACTATCAACCAAGATGATGACCTTTCGGTGCTTGATGTAAGCGATTAGCTTGAGTGTTTGGGGGGAAGAGAAGCCGGTGAGAGCATTGAGGGAGATGATTGGTTCCACTTCGGGAGGGTTTATTTCAGAAATTTTTGGTGACTCGGGCATAGGGGAGTTGTCAACATGTTCTTCCTGAATATCCTCAGAGATGTCCATAAAGAGCTTTTGTTCCTTACATTTGTGGCCTGGGAAATATTTTTCATCACAATTATAACATACGCCTTTGAGTTGGAATTCATCCATTTCAGCCCTGGTCAATTTTTGGATTTTTAATGGGGCAGAGGGAGTGGTGGGGTTTACTGGTTTAGGGCGCGGGATAAAGGAAGGCTTACGGTTTTGAGAGGAAACAATTTTTTGTTCTTCTTTATCTTTTTTGGTAGCCTCCACCCAAGTCGTAGGTCGAGCCATGAGGACATGTGCCTGAATATCCTCCTTGAGGCCACTGATAAAACACTCTCGAAAGAAAGAATTAGTCATGCCCTCTGTTTGAAAGGACAGATGCTCAAATGTAGCTATGAAGTCTTCAAGTGTGCCTGATTGCTTCAATTTTGTCAAACGGCCCAAATGGTTGGTGTCAGTGTCAAACTGTTCATAAAGCTCAGCAACAAATTGGGTCCAAGCAATATACCCTTGACGGGAAGTTTTTCTCCATTGTCACCATTTCCATCGTTCTTGATCTTGATGGAGAACAGCATACTGGAGTTTGTCCAAGTCATCTGTAATGTTGTAGAGAGATAAATAATGTTCCATTTGTGTGACCCAACTAGTGGGGTCTGAGCCATCAAATTTGGTTACATCCACCCGCGGAAGGCGTATGTCCCTTTGAAAGTGATGGGGTTGAAAGGAATGGGAAGAAGTTTCACCTTCAGCCTTTTTATGTGCATCAGGAAAAGAGTCATCGAGAGGGATTTTGAGTTTGGTGCAGAGTGATACAAAGACAGATTCAAGTTCGTGTTTGACTTCCGCCATGGAGGACTGCATGGCTACATTGATAGATGCATTTATGGAGGCATTTACAGAGGCATCACGGGAGGCAATAGTAGCATTGATTTGTTGCACTTCTTGTTGGGTCTTAAGGAAACCAGATTCCAAGCTGTTGAGGCGAGACTCCTATTCTTGGCTACGGGTATGGGCCATGAGGATGGGTGAACTGAGAAGGGAGCGGGCGGGTCAGAATTTTTTTCCAAAAAATGATATGGATGAATGTGACAAGGGGGAAGAGATGAGTCTAATGGAATAGGTCTCAAATAATGGTGAAAAAATGGGAGCGGTCGGGTCAGAAATTTTTTTGCCAAAAAATGATATGGATGAATGTGATAAGGGGGAAGAGATGAGTCTAATGGAATAGGTCTCAAATAATGGGGAAAAATTTTCCAGACTTTTTTTTTTTTTTTACAGTGGCAGGGTTATACTTTGGTTTGAAGAATGTTGTAGTGTTGAAATCCCCAAATTTTGAACCAGAGAGTATTTACTTAGCAACGCAAACATAGATGGATGTCAATAGATCTCGCTGGTTTAATTTGTTTATGTTGTTGTTTATGTTCCCCAGGGGTTAGGTATTCAAGGGTTCTACAGATAAGGGTTTGCCCTGTGCTATAGCTCTTTGATATACGTGCGGGGTCCAACAGTAGTACTCGGCCCAATATCTCAGGGCACTAACTAAGGAGAATAGACCGTACCCTTAGCCATACTACCTGACTACCCAGGTACTAGAGAGTATCTTCCTGAGTGATGTTCTCGGTGACACTATAGCAGTTCGGTGGCTAATAGGTTTATCTAAAGAGGGATTCAGGAAATCTAGGCCGATCCGTACACAGGTGTTGTCTGATGCGCTACCACTCGAAGGGGTACCAACAGGGGTTACAAGGGTGGCCAACAGATGTGCGCTTAAGAACCACTTGTATTTCCTGCATGTATGAATCCCTCAACCACGGGTTTATGCGCATAACGACAGATCTTTGTGGCTTAAAGACGCCAGAATACGTCTCTACCCTGAAAAAAAAATACCCACAATTTCTGCCAAGGAAAGTGCTCTGATACCACTTGCAAGATACCAGATATATATAAAATATGCAGAACATAAATGAAATCCTAGAAATAACAGAATGACAGTAAAATATCCAGCATAATCTTCACAATACACATAAATGATATACGAAATAATAATAGAAATAACACTTTGATTCAGATAGCAATGTTCACAGGCCTCTTCGAGGGGGCAACCTCCAGTAGAGCAGCACTCTGTTACAATAATCTCCAAGCTAGGGTTTTCATACCCTCAACCCTTATTTATACTAAATGTGTCTATTAAGAGAATCATCTTAGGTCTTCTTACATCCGCCTTATTCTATTTTATTGAAAGGTCTTATTAATATTGACCTTTATTACATCCGAATACATTGATCTACCTATGTGCGGGTTAGGACCTTAACAAAACATCCTTCTAATCAGATAATCAGAACAAATATGTAGGAGTTGAGACAAGAAGAAGAATCTGTTCACCAGAACAAACACACCTAGCACTCACATCTACGATTCAACCAACCTGTTTTGAAGAGGCCAACAAGGATGAATTTTGGAATAAGGCCATGGATGAAGAATTGGATCAAATAGAGAAAAATGACACTTGGGAATTGGTTCCAAGACCAAAGGATAAGAATGTGATCGACACAAAGTGGGTATACAAAAATAAATTGAATGAAGATGTACATGTTACAAGGAATAAAGATAGATTGGTATGTAAAGGATATGCATAGGTTGAAGGAATCAACTTTGAAGAGACATTTT
Organism: Picea engelmannii; assembly: GCA_009831015.1. Lineage (NCBI taxonomy): Eukaryota > Viridiplantae > Streptophyta > Pinopsida > Pinales > Pinaceae > Picea > Picea engelmannii. The sequence goes on along the minus strand of ML780460.1, from coordinate 237,001 downwards.
CCCTAGTTTCTGGAATGGAAGCAATCCCATTGCTTTTATATAATGCATGCTCTAAAAATATTAAAGTGTATCAAATGGACGTAAAATCATCTTTTCTGAATGGGGAACTTGAAGAAGAAGTCTACATTGAACAACCAGAAGGATTTTAGTTGTCAGAGAATTCATATTATGTGTGTAAATTAAAGAAGGCCTTGTATGATCTAAAACATGCTCCTAGAGAATGGTACTCTAGACTGGATAAATATCTACAACAAGCAGGGTTCAGAAAAGGAAGTGAAAACAACAACCTCTATATCAAGATAAGTCAAGATAGTATTTTATTAATTGAAGTTTATGTTGATGATATTATTTTTGGTAGTGATGATGACTGGTTAAGCCAGAAATTTGCAAAGGATATGCATAATGAATTTGAAATTTCATTACTTGGAGAACTATCCTTCTTTTTGGGACTTCAGATATGTCAAAGCAACCAAGGAATTTTTATTTCTCAAACCAATTATATCAGAGAAATGCTAAAGAGGTTTGGAATGGAAGATTGAAAACCAGTTATCAATCCCATGCAAACTAGTTCCAAGTTGAGAAAAGATGATAATTCAAAGTCTACAGATCAAAGGAAATACATGTCAATGATTGGTATCCTACTATATGTGACAATATCTAGACCATATGTAATGCAGGAAGTTGGACAGGTGGCATAATTTCAAGCAGCACTAAAGGAATCACATGTATTATAAGTGAAGAGGATTTTCAGATATCTCAAAGGAATAGAAGAGTTTGGATTATGGTATCCAAAAGGAAAGGATCTATCACTTATTGCCTACACATATGCATATTGGGTAGGTTGTATTGATTACCGATGAAGCACTAGTGGAGAAACATTCTACTTGGGTGATTTTTTAGTATCATGGCTAAGCAAGAAAAAATCATCAGTATCTTTATCTACAGTTGCAACAGAGTATATTGCAACAACAACATGTTTTACAGAGGTTCTTTGGATGAAACAAACTCTGACATATATATAGGTTGAGTATGATGAGCCCATTCCAATCTATTGTGATAATACAAGTGCCATCAATATCTCAAAGAACCCAATGATGCACTCCTAGACAAAGCACATTCTAATCAAGGATCACTTTCTATAGGAATAGGTTGTAGAAAAGAACATCAAAGTTGAGTATGTGGGCACAAAAGAACAAGTGGCAGACATCTTTACAAAACCACTTCCATGGGAATACTTTGAGTATCTTCACCAGAGACTCAGAGTTATTTTTACTCCAAAATGAATTCTTTTGAATGCTTATCTTATATGTCTTATATGTACATGAGGAAGAACCATAAACATGATAGTTCAGTTATGGGGAGTAGCCTTGAATGGAAAGATACCTTTTCCACTGATGACAAAGGGGGAGATATTTATCAGATGCAGAGGACAGAGGCATGATTATAGGGGGGGAAATGCTCACAGAGATGAAGAGGAGAGAGGCATGATTCCAGGGGGATCATGAGTGATATGAATTCAGTATTGCATGACATGATTTTAGTATTTCATCAGATTGTTTCCATCAATGCCAAAGGGGGAGATTGTTGATTAAGATTGGTTTTCATTGATGTCAACCCTTGAAGAAAGTCTGGTAGCACAAAGGTTTGGGTAATGGACCCAAGTTTGTTTGATGTAAAGATGACTCATTATTTTCTTGTCATGGTTTATAAGAAGTACAAATGGATGAACTCCAAAGTGGTCCCCTTATGGTTAAATCCCTCATGGGAATAGGCTTTGCGGAATGATTTATCCTACAAGTCTGGTTAGAGAAACCATGCTTAATTGTGGAATAATGAGATGAAGGTCAGTGAATATGTCAATTAAACTATCCTATATGGATAGTGATTTTCATTCCATCTCTGGTGGTATGTGGAACGTCACATAACTCCTCACGGTTAGAGAGTTATGGCCATGTGAAGTTGGAGAACCATCATGAGTCATCTAGAAGCCCATAAAAGTCAAAGTGTTTGCAAAATAAATTATTTAAATAACAAATTTAATGGATAAATACCTCAAATAAGGAAAATGGAATGCTACATGAAATTATAAATAAGAGGCAAGGTTCTCTCATTTAAACACACTTGAACACATTGAATATATTTTTTTGTGTGAGGCTTATTGCAAGTACTCATTGATACATTTGAATTTGTGAAAGTCTAAGGTAGTAGGAAGGGTTGATGGTGAAATTCTCAGAATTACAACGAATACTAAAAATCCCTATTTTATGAGGCGTACATGGGCTGACAATGTATTAGGGTGCATACATACTAACGCGTACATGGGTTGGTAGTGTATTAGGGTCTGTACATGTTGGTAAATCCATGGAAACTTGAAGAGATGAAGATGTAGATGTTCTAGATTCTGAGATCAAGCTCCCAGCAAGGTCTACAGTGCTCAAATGCATCAGATCTATCCATTGGTTCAAAAGGTATGTCTTATTTCTATTAATAGTTGGATTTTATGTATGCATGAGAAATGGTTATGGAGATTTGAGGATTCTCCCTAGAAATACTAGTGGATATATGGGATCTTCTGTATAAGTCAGATGTACAAAAATACAATGTTGGTATATTTATCATTGATACTTCTTATTGAGGAAAAACTTGTATTTCTTGGCATATGGCTAAGGGTTTTTTGGTATATGGTTGAGAAATTGTATTGGTTGATGTATTGAAAGATTGAATATCAGAATAGGTTTGAAGTCTAGATCATGTGAGGGATATTATACTTGTTTATGATTAAACATATTTATATGGCACATGATTAGAGAGAGATATAGAGATTTTCGGTAAAGAGGATGTGAGCATAGGGTATAGATACATTCTGGATATAGTGATAGGATATAGATCTATGTAAAAGAAGTTACATAGGATCAGAATTTTTCAAGAGAAAGGAAACCCTATTTTTCAGAAGGCATATGCAGGTTGCATAACAGTTTGGTCGCGTACATACGCATGATGCATAACAAATAGGGTGCTTACATACGCGTGCTACAACACTACAAGTAGTGTACCTGTTGTATTTTTTTATATACATGTTCAGTTCAGGTACAAATTGATTATAAGGAAGTTGTATAGGTTGGATGAAGGAAAATGGTATAGGCTGATACAATTGTACAATGGTATATCTCACAGTGATAGTGTGACAGTGGTTTCATCATTCTACCTCTACGTCAAGGTGGTTGGACGGGGCAAGGATAGGTGGTTGTAGCCAGAGAACTTAGGGGGTTGTAGCCTCCTTATGGTTGTAGCTAGAGAACTGGGGAGTTGGTGCTTCATTTAGGTTGTAGCCTGAGAAACTAGGGGGTTCGAGCCTCCTTCCAGTTGCAGCTGGAAATAAAAGGAAGTTGGTGCTTCCAATGAATGTAATTATTCAAGAGATATAAGAAACAACATTATGTGGTTTTCTCTCGCTTTGGGTTTCCATGTAAAACACTGGTGTACTGTGTACATGTATGATTGTTCATTTGTTCATTTCTTATTTACTCTGTAGTTATTGGATGATAATGCTACATTGATATAACACTTGGATTATATGGTTAAAACGGATTAAATTTCTCTATTACTGATTCACCCCCCCTCTCATTAATCCAACAATGGTGCCATTTTTGTAAGAAGTAGTCATATCTTCAACCCTTTTGGTGAAGTCATCAATAGCCACAATTATGTGGTTGTGACCATTAGCTGAAGTAGGCTTACACAACATAAATTTTATCTCCTACTTGGTTAAGGGGCCAACAGTAACCATAGGGTGTAATGTAGTAGGATTAGCTTTCATTTTCTAAGTAAATACTTGACAAGGGTGACACTTTTGGATTGCATTAATGCAATCTTTAAATATGGATGGACAAAATGATCTTGTGCACAAAATTTTATAGGTTGTGGATATTCCAAAAAGATGAATGCCACATGCTCCTGTTGATACTAAGAGGGGGGTGAATCAATATCAAGTACAATTTAAAAAACAATTCAACTTATAATTCAACCAGATTATATATTCAATTATATCCAATGACCAATCAACAATATTAGAAGAGTTACACCAATACACCATGCACAATATATGAGAAATAATCAATAGTTATTGTTCAAGGGAAGTAATAACTTCCAAAGGTAGCTACAACTTCCAAATATAAAGTGAGGGATAAACCTCCAAAAGGAATATAAAATCCTCCAATATCAAGAGAGGGTTTACCTCTCCATCCTTTCCCCTTCCTTCCACCCAAGAATATATGAGAGATAATAAAACTTTACATTAAATTATCACCATCAACCAAACATCACATACAACCTGATAATTCTTCATGAGACTTCTTCAACTTATTCAATTCTTCACTTCATGGAATAATTTGATCCTATAGATAATATTACTAAATGTATTATCTGAAACTCCTCCAAGTTTCACTCCTTGAATCCTCCCAGAAAAGGAGCTATAGAGAAAATGGTAGACCTTATTCAATTCTGGTTTATTCAGGAGAGTGAACTTGTACAAAATGACCCGTGCTCAATATTTAACATTATATTCTGAAATTCATACACACAAAACTAAATCCCATACACTTTCCAATGCAATTGGTCTCACTTAATTTGGATTCTCTATGAAGATGTTATGACTGTTTTACTTGGAACACATGTTTATGACTAGCTTCAGGACTAGTCAAAAACCCTATCTTCCACAGAGTGTATCTCCAAAATTATAATGAATAAAGGGATCAAATTTTTACCACAAGTACCTAGATACGTCTTCTCAATAGCCTATAAGTTTCACCATCTAAATCGTTATAGAAACAAAGTTATAGAAAAACTGGTAAGATGACCTGTAAATAACATACCTTAGAACACATAACCAAAAGACTACATCCTCCCTTGAAATTCAGCTTTCTTTACTTCAGATTTTCTCATAAATTTGAATTATATCTCCTTGTTCATTAATAAACTTGTGTGTGTTTGAAAATGAATGTATAATGAGATGTATTTATACCCTTTATGTCACTTCCTTCTAACATTAGGGCCAACATGTAGTTTCCGCTTCAATTCACATTGTCATCTTCAAAAATTCATTTCTCCTCAATCCCGAGGATCCACGTGACGTGCCACATACCACCGAAAGCAGAATGACTTATACTATCCATCCATGGGTGGTGTATATGCATGTGTAATTTCCTTCATGTCTATTTACTTTGATCAATTATGGGTTCCAAGATCCAATGGTTAGGGTTGACATCAATGACAACAACCAATCATCCAACAATCTCCCCCTTTGTCATTGATGGAAAGACTCATGCTTCCCCTGTCATCATGATCCAGATTTATCTTCCCCTTTGAAATCAATGGAAAAGGGTGGGGCTACTCCCCCTGAGTTCAATGGCATAAGGTGACCTTCTTCTTTGGGGTTGCTCCCCTTGAACAAGTGGCACTCAATAATACTTCATCCTTGTTTTTGGTCTTTGGGACTTTTTCTTCCTTGGAATCCTTTTGTGTAGCTTTTGTCTTCTCTCTCTTCTTTATGTCTAAGATGTATATGTTTTTCAGTCTTCTTGTTGCAGTTTCAACCAATCTTCTTGAGTTCTTTTCTCTGATTTTTCATTTTTGGGATTTATACATAAGAGTGTATCCTTGATCACATATTTTGTTGACACCGAGGAGATTATGCTTCAGATCTTCAACCAATAGGAATTTTCCTTCTTTTACATTTTCACTTCCAAGCTTTACAGTTCATTTTCCAAGTATTTTGGTAGATGAGTCATCTCCAAATGAAACATTTCCACTCTTTTTCTTCAAGCTGACCAATTTTCTTTGATCTTCAAGCATATGATATGAGCACCCACTGTCTATGAACCATTCATCTTCTTATTTTCATTCTTTAGTGACCAATTCTATTCGGTTGTTTTCATTGTGTGGAATTTCTTTCCTTTTCCATGTTGTAGTTGGTATAGGGACATTTGGCATAGGATTATCTTCCTTCATCTCTCTACAATCTCATGCTTTATGACCAATATTATTGCACTTGTAGCATACAATATTTTGATCCATTAATGGGTCAAATGGATTATAATTTATGTTGATAGGTATACAAACATTTCCATATCTACTATTTGCACCATTCATGTAGCTTGTGTAGTTATTCCTTTCATTGATTCTACAATTGATTTCCTTGTGCCCAAAATTTCCACAAGTATAACAATGTCCAAGAAAGAAATTTTGATACCTGGGATTAAGTGATCTTATTTTGGTGTGGTCAATCTAGGTTCATGATCTCTTCTTCTGTAGTTTCCTTCATAATGATTGCTTTCATACCTGATGGGAGAGGATCTTATTGATGTCTCATTCCTTCTGAATTCTAGTCTTCTATCTTGTTTTTCAACTTGTTTTGGAGTCTTGGTTTCATCCTTTTCATATTCCTTCTCTTGTTTTGTTGCCTTCAAACTATCATTGTATCCTAGTCATGTATTTTCATTTGGATATCTTTAACTGCTAAAGATCTCATCTAATTTTTCATTTCTTTTTTCGAACTTCTTCAACTTTTCTATTGTCAATAGTAGATATCCTTTTGTGTGATCCAATTTTGCCTTCAATTTCTCATAATCTTCTAATTTTTCCTTCAATCTATCAATGTTATTTTCAAGCTTGTAATTCTCTTCTTTACAACTACTCAATTCACCTTTTAGTATTATGTTTGTGTTTCTAAGCTTGCTACTTTCAGTTTCAAAATTCTTCAACTTTTCAATATTATCATCTTCTTGTTCATTCTCTGCATTGTCTTTGTATCCCATATTGGAGCCACCTTTTTTTTTTCTAGCCCGTCTCAAATTTCATGTCTTAATGCTAAAAATCAAAAGATGGTTTTTGTATTTTCCGTCTGTGGTTTCAAAATCTCTGAAGTCTTATCACGCAAGAAACGATGATTATTGTACTCTCGAGGCAAGTTCTACTTTTCAGAGAAAAAAAATTCCCCCTTTTGTTCTACCTCAGGATTTTGCATGTTGGATGCTATAGATCACGTAGTTCCCAAGACTCGAGCAACGAAACAGTGAAATTGATTTAAAATTTTACCCAGGTCAGTAACGGGAGTAAATTTTTCCTAAATCATGATTAAATGTCATCGGGTTTTCGTGCCTCGACGTTCACTAAATAGAAAAGTTTATTGTTGTAACCTCGATAGCTGAAACCACGAAGTCCTTATTTCAGTAACCCATGTCAAGGTTAAAGGTAAAAGCTAAGCCTTGGTTAAGTTCTGTCGGCAATTCGCCACTCAACGTTTTCTCTTTAAAAAGCTACACTATCTAAGCCCCGACTCGTGAAATCATGATAAAGATATGAGCATAATTAATTAAAAACTTAATCCGAGTTTATCTTCCCTATTAATTAAATCGTATTATCGTGATCTCGCGGTTTCGCATCTCGACATACAAACTTCACGGAAACTTACCTTCAAAGATCTGAGTTGCGATATGGCGAATATAAATAATTACATAATTAATTAAGCTCGTAATGACAATTGCGTTTTTAATAACCAAAATCAATCATCGCAAATTCAGGGGCTAGAGGTTCAAAGGTTTAAAGAAAAATTCCCAATACAATGAGCACCGAAATATTAATTAACGTTGGTAAAACCGGACTAATTAAGCTAAATCAATATCTCCCGTGTTTTGATGCCTGCACGATTTACGAGGTAGTCTTATTTCTTCCATACGCCAACTGACATTTCAAACCGCCAAAATTTATGGCATTAATTATGAAATAAGGTGAATCAATGAATAAAGATTGGGTTTTTATTGCTAAATTTATTTCTAAACATGATTTGACAGATTTGTTCTAAAAAGTATCGAGTTTTCGAATATATATAGAGCTATTATTCGTTATAACAAATTCATTTCTATATTACATAGAGCACATTTTCTCAGCAAGATAACTTCTGTATGTATACGTACATTTATTGCAGAAGAGCCAAAGCAGGATCTCCCATCATGGCCCTGCGAAAAGCATCCAAAGCCAGTGTTGAGGTTTCGGGACAAGGTTCGGACAATGTTGTTGATACTTCACCTCGAAGTGTCAACTTTGTCACGAACTAGTTGTTCGTTTCTAATGTTTTGCATGCCAAATTGGTGGATTATTCCGATGATTCCAGCAACAATGAAAAAGACGACATAACCACCAAGTATAATATCATCATTCAATCGGGAATTCATAAAGTAGCAGCCAGGCCACGATTACTCCCCTATTATGATATGGTCCGATGGGCATTAGACCATGTGGACATACCAACCAGAACCATCATGAATGAGCAGAAGGTCACCATCGGGACTTTCAGACCTAAACACCTGCAAGCTATGTACAAGTTGCCCACAACGTCCGACCTTACATATGGTGTCAAATTCTTGGAAGAGTTCCAACAGAAGGAATGTGTGCAGTATGACAAGACCATGTCTAGCTTAATAAGAGATTGGGTTTCACACCCTGTGAAGTTCAGGGCAAACAGTCATGGTATATATTCAATAGCTTCCTTGGAACCACAGGTCAAGTATGTAGCTATGATGACATGTGGATTATACGGGAGAGAGGACACCTCACATTTCTTTCTTCAATGGGTGCCTCTAATATTTCAAGTCACCGAAGGTTGTTCCTTCAACTAGGAAAAAATGTTGTTCGACATCTTGACCAGTCAGATTACAGAGTATCAGGCGTAGAAAGAGAGCGGGAAGATTTCTTCATTTTTTATGTCTGCATACATTATGGACGTCGTATGATTTTTAACACCATTTCCCTTAATGAGCTGGAGTTGGACTCCAGCAGAGGCCGAGCCCATCCACGTCTATCACTTGAAATTATGGGAAAACAAAGCAACAGATTTTGTATATGAAATCTTCAACTGGGTGATGGTACCTCTGCATGTCACTATTTTCGACCACCCGCCACCCAGGATCTCAGACAGTATAGTGACGAATTTGAGCAGCATAGCTGACTGGTATGTAGAAGCTGAATTCTCATATCTCAAAGTTTTCAGGGCTTCTGTTCCCCCACATGCATTTCCATTACTCATTCCCGATAAGATGGCTTGTCGTGAGGTTGCTAGACAAACAGTAATCGGTGGCATAACCAAGGAGCTTAAGGGATACTCGAAGAAGGTATGGCCACCTTTTCTTATTCATTTAAATTCATATTCTTTATTAGATTTCGAGCATGCTAAAGCTGAGGCAACAGCCCCGGAAGACCTAAAATTGGTCCTTATTGAATTCAAGAAGCACGATCCGCAATGGGTCCTGAGTAATCATTTGGCCAGTTGCAGACTCAAGAGATTTGAGCATGAAAATTCACCGTCGGATGACATTTTCCAAGGAGCAAGATCATATGCTGAGATTTTAGCTCGGATACAAACCTTGGCACTTGAAGAGAGGGATGATGTTCTGAAATTCCAAGAACATCGACACAGTTGTCTTCCCATAGATTACGAGGTCAGAATCCGAGTACAACGGAGGTGAAACAAAAAGATGTTGAAGGCTCCAAGGATGCGACTCCCAATCAAGAAAAACACCAGGACGAGGGAGAGAAAACTAAGAGTCTGAAATCATAGATAAACACTCCTAACCTGCCGAAGAAGCGGAGTCCGGTTACTACTCCAGGACAATCAGTGAAGAAAATCGGAGAACCTATCACATCAGTTACTCCCTTGCAGTCAACTCAGGGAAATATTGACGTAGGGTGGATCTTCAATGAAGAGTTGAATCCTATAAGGGTGGAAGAACTTCCTCCAAATGAGTTCTTCTTCGATAAGAAGAGAAAGACAATGGTGAAGAGAGAATTATATCAGGAAGGGGAGTCGACAGTCAAGAAATACAAAGTTATGACTGATGGGAAGGAAAATAAGAATGAACATTTCACCACGGAAATAGCTGGGACATTAGAGGTATATGCCACATCGAACCAATTTTCAGTCGGGGTTTTGAAAAACCATCTGAAACGAAAAAAATTGCCTCATCAAAACCCTGGAAGCCAGACTAGCCACAACAACGGAGGCTGCCAAAGACCAGGCAAGTGTAGGAATAGAGCAAGCAAGTTTGGCCGATAAAAGTGAGATAGAGCTGCTCAAGACTAAGCTCAAACAAGCACAGCTAGTGGTTCGGGATGGTTAGACGCAAGCGAGCCAACAAAAAGATTTGATCGAATAGCTATAGGCTACGGTGGAAATCGCCGAGAGTAAAGTGATAAATATCAGGATGTTATAGTCCCAGGTGATGGAGATTCGGAGTAGAGTCTCTACGGCCCAACGAAATTTACTCACCAAGGTAGAGGTGATTTGGGATAACTGCTTGCTGGTCAGTCAAGTTTTGGAGAATTTAACTGCTAGAGAAAGGGAAGCTGGAGTAGAACAGGTCGCCTTCTAAGAGGCTGTGATAGCCACAAACAACAGGGATGCAGGAAGTACTCCAAGGCTCACCATTTCGGAGCAGACCAGAGGAAACATTCTATTGAAACAATGGGAGCACAACATCTCAGAAGGCAAGCTGGAAGCCAAGAGAGTAACGAAATCCTTAGAAGAGGATTTTAGTTCTATAGATGGTAATATGATAGGCATTGATAGAGGAGGTAATGTCGAGGCATTGATTCAGATGAATATGGAAAAAATATCACTTGATCTAAATGAAAAAGGAGAAAGAGATTCAGCCGAGATCTCACAAGTGTCTGTGGTAGACATAGCCCAAATAGATAAATGTATGATTAAACCAAGTGCACAATTATGTGCTATCAACATTATAGACAGGTAGATGGAAGGCAGGCTACCGCCATTAGCTTGAGATTGTTACTCTTTTGAAGCCAATTGTCAAGCAGAACTGTCAAGGCTGATTTCTCGACTGGTTGAAAGATGTGTCACCTGTACCGAGCACGCGCGAGGACAATCTTATGTCACCAAGTGAAGACAGAGAAGAAGAAATGGAGTGATTTCTCTCCTCCCTATCATAACTAAAAAAATTTCAATGATTGAGATTCCATCTTATTGTAAAACTATATAAATACACCATAGAAAGAAAGAAAAAAGGGGGCTGGACCTTTTTGTGTTGATTGTAACAGAGTTTTTACATTTTGAGAGTTAATACAAAGCAAATCTAAAGATTCTCAATTCCATCATGACTGTGTTATGAGTTTGTTTTCTTGTATCTCATATTTTGTTTCATTTCATATTCGTATCTGATGAATGCTTCACTATAATTTAGTACAACCTCTACTATAGCGAATGAATTTTGGTTTTCTATATTGTTTACTGTTTTTCCTTTGTACCGGCTATCAACAGGTGTAAGACCAGTCAAAACTTTCAAAATTCTATATATATTTTATGCTTCATCGGGTTATTTCCTTACATTTTTCTTCTTCTGTTTATACGTGAGATTCTCCCTTGATAGGAGCCTTACTCGATAGGCAGCTAAATGTTTTCTCCCACCTCATACATTTTATTAAAATATAACTTAGTTATGGGAAAGAGACTTTGATTTGCACCCCCATTTTTATTTCTAAAACCGTAAAATCTCTTTTATACAACCGAATTGAGACAACACTTAATTTCCCCCTGAAGTTTTCTTATTTTACTGTTCCTCCATGACTGTCCCTGTACCAACTCAGCCCAATATTGAACCCAGATTATTAAACCAAATGCACATTGCCTTAAACCTTTTCGATACCATTCTTAAAACAACCACTACCCGGGTTGAACTCGAACGTTCATGGGCAGCGATTGAACAGGATATAAACATCCAGGAATAGTTGGAAGCTAGACAATGCAAATGCAAAAATATTCCCTAGTTTCCCTTTCTGAAGATTGACGTTTCTCTCTTCTCTACCCTTTACCCACTTTCGGATGCCTAGACACTGTACTTCTAATCCTTAATACTTCTAAGCCTTAAGTACAGACTCTAGAACAACATCTTTTTGGCATTGTTGCCGAGGACTGGAGTTACGAAATCTTTTTCCCTAGGAAAACGAATTTTTTTTTTTTTTTTTTGAAAGTGTCACCCTTTGATAGTGAACAAAGAGTACACACCTTTTTTAAGGCTTTCCAATCTTTCACTTGGTGACTCCACAAATAATAAACTAGAATCTAGTCGAAGGAATACCAGACAAAACCCGTATGGTAAGAAGATTACACCCGTTAACGATCCCGAGAAGATTCTAAAGGTGAGAGGCTCTCTTAAGCCAACCGCTATAGTCTATAAGCTTAGACCCCCATAGTTGACGACTAAGAGTTCTTCTAAACCCTCAAATTCACACAGTCCTCTCTTTGACACTAAATATTTAACGTCAAACTGCTCCGAAGTTAGGAGTGAGATTCATCCGACAATCCCCTTAGTACACAAAGGAAAGGGCCCTTTTGAAAGTTCGTCGGCAGTTGATATACCATATTTTCTTTAGTTAAATTCCCCGACCTCACCTAATTCTGAAGAGTGTGTTACACATTCGGTTTCCACACCCGTCGGTTCTCCTGATTTTGTCTCTTACAAATCTGAGGAACTAAGTCCTCGCGTTCCTTATCATTCATCGCCGGATTTTCCTCTTCACAAAGAAAATAAAGATTCACTTTTAATTTTCCGAAACCCCCTTTACGACTTTCCACTAATAACGATGGCAGCTGCCAGAGGAGGAGGTGGAGGGTTTATAGGAGGAGGTGGAGGGTTTATCGGAGGAGGAGGGGGAGGAGCTCCTGTAGGAGGAGATGGAGGTCAAGGGCCTGCCCCCCTTCCCAGAGTGTTTGCGAAAGTTGCAGCAAGATACGCTCCCTTGGTATTGCTCGTTCCTCTGCACGACCTTCCTGAAAATTATATAAAAAAATTGCCAAAATTCATTGGGGAAGGAGATATGACCGCAGCCGAACATATTAATTTATTTGATCAATTCGCATACATCCTAGGTATTGAACATGAGGACGTGTATTTGAGACTTCTTGTCCAAACCTTCGAAGGCTAGGTCCAAACTTGTTTTCGGAGTCTACCTGCAGCATCTATCTTGTCTTATGACACCTTGGAAGATGCTTTCCTCAGACAATGGGGTGAAAGAAAGGACCACCTATATTATTTAACTGAATTCGGGTCTTTAAGAAAAAAAAATTCATAAACAGTCATGGAGTTTATTCAAAGATTCAACAAACTGTATAACAAAATCCCAGCCGAGGTTAAACCATCCCAACCCACGGCCAAAGTAACTTTCGCAGGGGTTTCTAACTAGATTTTGCACTCCTTTTGCGAGAAAGAAGGGGAGCCACCCTAAACCGAATGCAGGATGATGCTGTATAAATTGAGTCTAATATGATGACTTATAGTAAGCTTAAAGCTAAAGTAGAAACGAGAAACCGAGAAACTAAACGCTTTAGAGAGCAAGCAGGTCCGTCAGGGTCTAATAGATCCACATATGACATGGTAGATGATATGGCCATGGTAATTAAAGAACTGTCTAATAAAATATCCAGAACTGTCTAATAAAATATCCAGAATGGAGCTTGAATAGGCCAAAGCTGATTCTTTCCCCAAAAAGGATTTCAAGAGGAACCCAAACCCCTCGAACTGGGAAAGACAAATAAAAAACAAAGATCAAAAAATACAAGCTCCCCTAAAGAGAGAAAATTTTATAGGAGCGAACGATCTCCAAGATTTCATAGATTCAGTTAATGATGTCACGAACTTTGGTGATGACTGCACACAACCGTATTTGACTAGAGAAGATTATGAGAAATCTCTAAACACTCAACAACCATCGGTTAAGGACAAAGAAAGTGATCATACTGACCTTTGTGGCTCTCAACAAGAAACTGAAATGATAATGGCTGAAATCCAACCTAAGTACAACTTGATATCTAAGAGTAAGCCCATCTCAACTACTCAACCTAAGAAAATCCTCCAAAGAGGTCAAACTTATGATCCTACTCCGGAAGAGACCCTATCACCCAACAACAAAACCAAAGTAGTAAGCACATAAAAGTCTGAAGTGGGAAAGGTTGAGACCCAAGCACAAGGAACCGAAACAGTAAATAAAATTATGCCTTCAACCAAGACCATGAGTAATAAAGTGGTCCAGACGAATAAGTTGGAAAGGAAGGATTTAGAAGTCTCAACCAAAGAAATAGACAAAGTGAGTGGAGCTTTCAGTTTTGAAAACGAGATAAATAAAATTAAGATACCAATCCCTCTGGTAGAATTAGCAAAAACCCCCTTTATCGGAAGAAGATTACCAAAGTGATGGGTGTCTCAGAGCTAGAAAGCCAATTTGACGTTTTAAGCCTGGAAGATGACAAACCCAACATCACCTTTGATCCTCATTTTGAAGGGGCCAAAGAAACTATTGCTCCCTTTTATATCACTTTAAATGTATATGATCAATTGCTACATAATTGCATGTTAGACTCCGGAGCCTCCCATAACGTTATGCCTAAGATTATTATGGACAAATTGGGTCTCCAGATCACTAGGCCTTATGGAGATCTTTCTTCTTTTGACTCAAGAAGGGTTAAGTGTATGGGAATGATAAAGGATTTAGTAGTTACCCTGGCAGAGGTCCTGGTTAAGAGTATTTTGATGGATGTGGTTATTGTTGATATTCCCCCTAAGTATGGCTTACTGTTGCCTAGGTCATGGGGAGCCAAGCTGGGGGGTTCTCTTCAATTGGATATGACGTTCTCCACAATCCCTGTGTTTGGTGGGCAATTTACTCGGTTGTACAGAGAGACGAGGTTAGCATATACAGTAAGAGACCCTTAAAATCTGAACAATTTCCCTATTTACATTGTGGATCAAGATTTATGAAATTGTATCTTATCTTTTGATGATGGTTTAGATGGTTGTCTGGAGGAAAATGATATAGAGCAGGAAGATTCAAGTTACATGACAAAGGATCTGTGTAGCACCGGTGTCTGAAAAATGTATTTTGATGGTGCCTCATCTTGTGAAGGGGCTGGTGCAGGAGTGCTTTTAGTGGCTCCTGAAGGAAAGTTCGTTGTTCCTTTCTTTTATAGACTGCAGTGGGATATAGATTATACTAACAACATATGTGAATACGAAGCGTTGGTATTAGTATTAGAGGCTGCCAAGAAGCTAAAAATAAATAACTTAGAGGTATATGGAGATGCAGAGTTAATAGTCAAACAGATAAATCGACAGTACCAAGACAAGCATCCCAGATTAAGATCATACAGAAATTGTGCCTGGGATCTGATGGAAACTTTTTCTCGTCCGTAAATTTCCACTTCATCCCACGCGCAGAGAACTTACATGCTTATGCATTAGCTAAAGCAGCTTCAACCTTCTCTCCTCCCATGACTTTCAAACTGAAGTATCACATAGAGATCAGACACAGACCATCTATACCAGACAATATCCAGCACTAGCAGGTCTTTGAGGATGATGAACAAATTAAGAAGTTTCTTGAAGCAGTAGGTGAATTCTCCGAAACTCATGTAGACCAAGAAAATCAAAATGACATGATATGGATCATGCAAGAAGGGGAGGATCCTAAATCTTTCTGAGACAAAATCATGGATCATCGTATGCTGGTCCTTAAAAATAACCAGATTTTGAAAGGATTGATTCCTTTAGAAAGACTTTTTGATCAAAACGACATACCTGTAAAATCCACCTTACAACCCCAACCAAAAGAAGTGGGGGACTGTGATATAGGAACCGAAGAAGAATCCAGGATGGTAAAAATATCCAAGTTCCTCCCTCCCGAAATAAAAAGTAAATATAAAGACCTACTCAGACAGTATAGGGATGTTTTCGCTTGGTCTTATGATGAGTTAAAGACATACGACACTTCCGTAATTGATCACAAGATACCTCTAAAGCCCGGGGTCAAACCATTTAGGCAAAATCTTAGACAGATCAACCCCATTTTGTTACCTGTGATCGAAAAAGAAGTTAAGAAACTTTTAGACGCGAAAATAATAGTACCTCTGAGATATTCAGACTGGGTAGCAAACCTGGTCCCTGTCAGAAAAAAGAGTGGGGAAATCAGACTGTGTGTGGATTTCAGAAATCTGAATAAGTCATCTCTTAAGGACAACTATCCGCTGCCCAAAATGGACCATGTGCTAGAAAAGGTAGTGGGAGCCAATCGAATGTCTATGATTGACGGGTTCTCTGGTTATAATCAAATCTCCATGAATGAACAAGATAGAGAAAAAACCGCTTTCACCACACCATGGGGTACGTTCATGTATGATAAAATGCCTTTTGGTTTGATGAATGCAGGGGCCATGTTCCAGTGTGCTATGAACATCGCTTTCATCTGTGAAAGGGATAAGTTTGTAGTCATTTATCTCGACGATTTGACGGTTTTCTCTAAAACTGATGAAGAACACTTGATACATCTTAAACAGACTTTCGAAAAATGTCATAGGTTTGGTCTATCTTTAAATCCAAAGATATCACATTTCGCCATGCGGGAAGGTAAGATTTTGGGTCATATCGTATCTAGGGATGGAATCAGGATTGATCCTAAGAGGATTGAAGTGATAGATACTATAAATATTCCCAGAAATGTAAAAGAAATTCAATCTTTCTTAGGTAGAATAATTTTTTTACGAATATTTATCTCGAATTTCGCTGAGATTGTAAAAATGATCACAGGTATGTTGAAAAATGACATCGAAGTAAAATGGACAACCGAGGCCAAAGCATCGTTCGCACATATTAAGAAATTCATAAGCGAGGCACCTGTGTTAGCAAGCCCTGACTATCTAAAAGATTTTCTTATTTTCTCATTTGCCTCCGAACACACTATTGTCGCAATGCTCCTACAAAAGAACAAAGAAGGTTTCAAACAACCGATCGCCTTTTTCAGCAAGAGCCTTAGAGACGCAGAACTGAAGTATGATATAATAGAAAAACAAGCGTACGCCATGGTAAAAGAATTAAAGGCATTCAGAACGTATGTACTACACTCAAAGATAATTTCATACGTACCTACCAATTCTGTGAAAGATATTTTGGTACAACCAGACAGCGATGGAAAAAGAGGGTGATGGATCGCCAAAATCCAAGAATTTGATCTAGAAGTCAAGCCGACCAAATTGATAAAAGGGAAAGGCCTGGCCAAACTCCTAGCTGAGTCGAATTTCAGAGCCCTAGGTATCAATTACCTGTAGGAAGGTGACGAAGACATGAACCTAAACAAGATGAATGAGAAAACAGGCCCAAACAAGATTGAAGAGAAGTTCATATCATCAGGCTAGTATAGAGACATAGTATCATACCTGCTAACTCTAAAATGCCCAAATGAGCTATCACCATCAAAAGCTAGGACTTTAAAACTTCATGCAGTTAAATATTGCATCGCCAAAAGTCAACTATATTGGAAAGATCCACTCGGTTTCCTGTTAGTCTGTTTAGTCGAATCGAAAACTCAGTGGTTCATAGACGAATTTCATGAGGGAGTCTATGGGGGGCATCACGCTTGGAGAGCTACAGCTTACAAAATTCTGAGGGTTGGGTACTACTCGCCAAAACTTTTCTCGGACGTTAATTCCAAATTCCATGCCTGCAACCCTTGTCAACTATTTGCAGGTAAATAGAAGCTTCAGACACTGCCTTTAGTTCCAGTCAAATCTGAAGCCCCATTTCAACAATGGGGTCTACACTTGATAGGTGAGATTAATCCCCATTCCAGTGCTCAACACAAGTGGATATTAACCGCAACAGATTATTTTACTAAATGGGTGGAAGCCATTCCAACCAAAAGGCCAACAGACTCGGTGGTAATCGATTTCTTAGAAGACAATATTTTGTCTATATTTGGTTGCCCCCGAAAGATAGTTACAGACAATGCCCAAGCCTTTAAATCTATGGCTATGATCAGTTTCTGTGAAAAGTACAATATCGTTCTTGGCCATTCCACAATGTATTACCCTTAGGGAAATATATTGGCCGAGTCATCTAACAAGAGCCTGGTAAATATAATCAAGAAAGTATTGGATGAAAACAAAAGGTCTTGGCATTTGCACTTAAAATATGCATTGTGGGCGAATCGCATAAGCACAAAAAGGTCTATCGGAATTTCACCATTTCAGATGGTATATGGGACAGATGTTGTGTTACCTATAAACCTAGCGCTTCCAGTGATGAAGTTATGGCAAGATCAAAATGAAGAACCCAATCATGTCACCAAGAAGATAAATCAGTTGATCGAGGTTCAACAACATAGGGTCGAAGTAGACGAGAAGTTGCAGAAGTACCAAGATGACATGAAGGCATTATTCAACCGCAGAGCAAAAGATAGAGATTTCCTCCTAGGTGATTTAGTATTAAGGTGGGATTCAAGAAAGGAAGAAGCAACAAAACATGGTAAATTTGACCACCTCTAGTATGGGCCATTCAGAGTCTTGTCTCTGGAAGAAAAAAATTCTTTCCTATTGGAAAATATAGATGGTGAAATCCTCAACGACCCTCTCAATGGGCGTTATCTGAAGCATTATATGACATAACAGTCGCCTAAAAAAAAAAAAAAAATTTTTACTTATATATATATATATATATATATATATATATATATATTGTATACATATATGTATTTTTCATTTAATCATTGCTTTTGATTTTCTTCTTTCTTTCATGAACTTTCGACACCTTTCAGATAGCCCCGATAATCTTCATATTTGCCTCTTCTAGGATTCTAGCTGCACACAAAACAAGCGGGAGAAGTAAACTGAAAGTTGATGAATCGGCTTAAACAGGTGATACCCAAGAAATTTGATATTGTGCAAAGAAATTGAAACAAAATGGTATAGATGAGATTTCCTAAAGGACATGCTCGAAAGGACTATTAAAGAAAACCGAGGTAACCTCATTCAAACAACAACATCGGCTGAACTGATAAATAGCATAGTTGTTTCTTTGTTTGATCGTCTATGAAAAATTAAGACAAATTAAATGATTCACCCAAATTAAAAGTAGTCAGTCAAAGTAAAGTATCCCTGAAAAATATCTACAAGAGTCAGTTTTGAATTTTTGACCTCTGTATTTTCAGTCTGTGAGTCACTACCTGTCACCCTTTTCTATCTTCGGGTTTACCTTTTAAAAAAAAAAGTCAGTACCTTTCCGTTTCGCATTAGAAGGGATAGGATTTTTTGTTTCAACCTCGTGAGCTTCAAAGCAGATTGTGGAAAGAAAGCGGGTCTTCACAACTCCTCGATCCCTTGCTAAACGAAGGGGCGCTTAAAGTGATCCTAACTTTCCTAGGTCTTTCAACAATATCAGAGGATTGAAGCTTTCTCAAATAGAATGCCCTAAGAAAGTTATTTTCCCTTTTTTCCCTGAGAACGAAGGTGTTGTGAAGGTCAAGGGAAGGTTGGTACTGAGTAATCAAAGTAAGTTGACAGACCTATAATTCAAAATATTACACAGATATCAGCCCTGATACAAACTGATTGCCCCCATTTTCGCGCTCTAAAAATAAAATTATAAGACAGGTGGTGAAAGGAAATTTAGAAATGATTGCCCCCATCTAGTCCAAGAGATGATGAAAGGAAATTCAGAAATGATTGCCCTCATCTCAGCATTTAAATGCATAAATATATTCTGAAGTGGTGAAAGGAAATTCAGTAAAAAGGGGCCAGATAACTTCACCGGGGTACTGAACAGGCTCGCTGGCAGTGAAGAAATATCTGAGATATCTATAAGGCTGTTATACATGAATATCACTCTACTCTGGTAACCAATTCTTTTTAAAAAACCTGATCTACATCCCAAGTTCAGACGAGACTTCCCAATTAAAAACATATAATCTTCTTCTTTTGATGCAAGCTGATAGCCACAAGATCTGTTGGGTCTCCCAGAACTGTTTTGATTGTTTTAAGGCAGATCTGAATTTAGTAACGAGAAAGGGAAAGTCGTGAAAGGGACTACAACTAAGTTTAAAAAGAATATCTGAGTTTGAAAATCTTTTCAAGGTAAAAAACGAAGTCTCATTCCCCATTCAATACCCTGTTCTCAGGAACCTTTTTGCCTAATTGAAGATATTGACTCCATTTACCCAAGATTGGCACATGGTCTATTGTTCTTCCTGTCTTACAAGAAAATGAGATCCCTAGTTGGAGCCTATGTTGGAGCCACCTTTGTTTTTTCAAGCCCGTCTCAAATTTCATGTCTTAATGCTCGAAATCGAAAGATGGTTTTTGTATTTTCCATCTGTGGTTTCAAAATCTCTTAAGTCTTATCACGCAAGTAGCGATGATTATTTTACTCTCGATGCGAGTTCTACTCTTCAGCAAAAAAATTTCCCCCTTTTGTTATACCTCCGGATTTCGCATGTTGGATGCTATAGATCACGTAGTTCACAAGTCCTGAGCAACGAAACAACGAAATCGCTTTAAAATTTTACCTAGGTCAGTAACGGGAGTAAAGTTTTCCTAAATCATGATTAAACGTCATCGGGTTTTCGCGCCTCGACATTCACAAAATCCAAAATTTTATTGTCGTAACCCCGATAGCCGAAACCACGAAGTCCTTATTTCAGTAACCCATGTCAAGGTTAAAGGTAAAATCTAAGCTGTGGTTAAGTTCTATCGGCAATTCGCCACTCAGCGTTTTCTCTTTAAAAGGTTACACTGTCTAAGCCCTGACTCACGAAATCACGATAAATATATGAACATAATTAATTAAACACTTAATCTAAGTTCATCTTCCCTGTTAATTAAATCGTATTATCGCAATCTCGCGGTTTCGCAGCTCAGCATGCAAACTTCCCAGAAACTTACCTTCGAAGCTCTGAGTCGCAATATGGCGAATATAAATAATTACGTAATTAATTAAGCTCCTAATGACAATTGTGTTTTTATTAACCAAAATCAATCATCGCAAATTCGGGGGTTAGAGGTTCAAAGGGTTAAAGAAAAATTCCCAATACAACGAGTACCAAAAGATTAATTAACGTTGGTAAAACTGGATTAATTAAGTTAAATCAATATCTCCCATGTTTTGATGCCTGCACGACTTACGAGGTAGTCTTATTTCTTCCATACGCCAACTGACATTTCAAACCACCAAAATTTATGGCATTAATTATGAAATAAGGCGAATCGACGAATAAAGATTGGGTTTTTATTGCTAAATTTATTTCTAAACATGATTTGACAGATCTGTTCTAAAAAGTATCAAGTTTTTGAATATATAGAGAGTTGTTATTCGTTATAACAAATTCATTTCTATATTACACATGGCACATTTTCTCAGCGAGCTAACTTCTGTATGTATACATACTTTTATTGCAGAAGAGCCAAAGCAGGATCTCCCGTCATGGCCCCGCAAAAAGCATCTAAAGGCAGTGTTGAGGTTTCGGGACAAGGTTCGGACAACATCGTTGATACTTCAACTCAAAGTGTCGACTCTGTCCCGAAATGGTCGTTCGTTTCTGATGTTCTGCAGGCCAAATTGGTGGATTATTCCGATGATTCCAATGACAATGAAAAATATGACATAACCACCAAGTATAAGATCGTCATTCAATTGGGAATGCATAAAGTAGCGGCCAGGCCACGATTGCTCCCCTATTATGATATGGTCCAATGGGCATTAGACCATGTGGACATACCAACCAGAACCATCATGAATGAGTAGAAGGTCACCAATGGGACTTTCAAACCTGAACACCTGCAAGCTATGTACAAGTTGCCCACAGTGTCTGACCTTACATATGGTGTCGAATTATTGGAAGAGTTCAAACAAAAGGAATGTGTGCAGTATGACAAGACCATGTCTAGCTTAATAAGAGATTGGGTTTCACACGCTGCGAAGTTTAGGGCAGACAGTCATGGTATATATTCAGTAGCTTCATTGGAACCACAGTTCAAGTATGTAGCTATGATGACATGCAGATTATACAGGAGAGAGGACACCTCACATTTCTTTCTTCAATGGGTGCCTCTAATATTTTGATTCACCAAAGGTTGTTCCTTCGACTGGGCGAAAATGTTGTCCGACAGCTTCACCAGTCAAATTACAGAGTATCAGGCGCAGAAAGAGAGCAGAAATATTTCTTCATTTTTTATGTATGCATACATTATGGACATCGTGTGCTTTTTAACACCATTTCCCTTAATGAGTTGGAGTTGGACTCCAGCAGAGGCTGAGCCCATCCATGTCTATCACTCGAAATTATGGGAAAACAAAAAGGCAGATTTCATATATGAAATCTTCAACTGGGTGAGGGTACCTCTGCATGTCACTATTTTCGGCCACCCGCCACCCAGGAACTCAGACAGTATAGTGACAAATTTGAGCAGCATAGCTGATTGGTATGTAGAAGTTGAATTCTCATATCTCAGAGTTTTCAGGGCTTCTTTTCCCCCACATGCATTTCCATTATTCATTCCCGAAAAGTTGGTTTGGCGTGAGGTTGCTAGACAAACAGTAATCAGTGGCATAAGCAAGGATCTTAAGGGATACTCGAAGAAGGTATGGCCACCTTTTACTATTCATTTAAATTCATATTCTTTATTAGATTTTGGGCATGCTAAAGCTGAGGCAACAGCCCTGGAAGACCTAAAATTGGTCCTTATTGAATTCAAGAAGCACGATTTGCAAAGGGTCATGAGTAATCATTTGGCCAGTTGTGGACGCAAGAGATTTGAGCATGAAAATTCGCCCTCAGATGACATTTTCCGAGGCGCAATATCTTATGCTGAGATTTTAGCTCGGATACAAACCTTGGCACCTGAAGAGAGGGTCGATGTTCTAAAATTCCAATAACATCGACACAATTGTTTTCTCGTAGTATTACAAGGTGAGAATCTGAGTACAGCGGAGGTGAAACAAAAAGATGCCGAAGGCTCCAAGGATGTGACTCCCAGTCAAGAAAAACACCAGGATAAGGGAGAGCTAACTAAGAGATCGAAAGAAAAGATAAGGACTCCCGACCCACCGAAGAAGCAGAGTTCAGTTACTACTCTGGGACAATTAGCAAAGAAAATCGGAGAACCTATCACATCAGTTACTCCCTTGCAGTCAACTCAGGGAAATATTGATGCAGGGTGGATCTTTAATGAAGAGTTGAGGCCTATAAGTGTTGAAGATCTCCCTCCAAATGAGTTCTTCTTCGATAAGAAGAGAAAGACAATGGTGAAGAGAGAATTCTATCAGAAAGGGGAGTCGACAGTCAAGAAATACAAATTTATGACTGATGGGAAGGACAAGAAGAATGAACAGTTCACCACGGAAATAGTTGGGACATTAGGGGCATATGCCACCATGAACCAATTTTCAGTCGAGGTTTTAAAGAACCAACTGAAACGAAAAAATCACCTCATCAAAACCCTGGAAGCTAGACTAGCCATAGCAGCGGAGGCTGCCAAAGACCAGGCGAGTGTAGGAATAGAGAAAGGAAGGTTGGCTGATAAAAGTGAGATAGAGCTGCTCAAGACTAAGCTTGAACAAGCATAGCTGGTGGTTCGGGATGGTCAGACACAAGCTAGCCAGCAAAAACATTTGATCGAACAACTACACACTAGGGTAGAAATCGCTAAGAGTAAAGTGATAAATATCGGGATGTTCCAGTCCTAGGTGATGGAGATTCAGAGCAGAATCTTTGCAGCCCAACGAAATTTACTCTCCAAGGTAGAGGTGATTCGGGATAACTTCTTCCTGGTCAATCAAGTTTTGGAGAATTTAAATGCTAGAGAAAGGGAAGCTGGTGCAGCACGGGTCGCCTTCGCAGAGGCTGTGATAGCCACAAACAATAGGGATTCGAGAAGTACTCCCAAGTTCACCATTTCGGAGCAGACCAGAGGAAACATTCTATTGAAAGAATGGGAGCATAGCATCTCGGAAGGCAAGCTGCAAGCCAAGAGAGTAACGAAATCCTTAGAAGAGGCTTTTAGTTCTATAGATGGTAATCCACTAGGCATTGATAGCGGAGGTAATGTCGAGGCATTGATTCAAATGAATATGGCAAAAATCTCACTTTATCTAAATGAAAAAGGAGAAAGAGATTCAGCCGAGATATCACAAGTGTCTGTGGCAGACATAGCCCAAATAGATAAATGTATGATTAAACCAAGTGCGCAATTATGCGCTATCAACATCATAGACAGACAGATGGAAGGCATGCTTCCGCAATTAGCCCGAGATTGTTACTCTTTTGAAGCCAATTGTCAAGCAGAACCGGGAAGGATGATTTCTCGGCTAGTTGAAATATGTGTCACCTGTATCAAGCACGCGCGAGGACAAGCTTCTGGCACCAAGTGAAGACAGAGAAGAAGAAATGGAGTGATTGCTCTCCTCCCTATCATAACTAAAAATTTTGCAACGATTGAGATTCCATCTTATTGTAAAACTGTATAAATACACCATAGAAAAAAATAAAAAAGAGGGTCGGACCTTTTTGTGTTGATTGTAACAGAGTTTTTACATTTTGAGAGTTAATACAAAGCAAATCTGAAGATTCTCAATTCCCTCATGACTGTGTTATGAGTTTGTTTTCTTGTATCTCATATTTCGTTTCATTTCATATTCGTATCTGATGAATGCTTCACTATAATTTAGTACAACCTCTACTATAGCGAATGAATTTTGGTTTTCTATATTGTTTACTGTTTTTCCTCTGTACCAGTTATCAGCAGGTGTAAGACTAGTCAACACTTTCAATATATTTTATGCTTCATCGGGTTATTTCCTTACATTTTTCTTCTTCTATTTATACGTGAGATTCTCCCTTGATAGGAGCCTTACTCGATAGACAGCTAAATGTTTTCTCCCACCTCATACATTTTATTAAAATATAACTCAGTTACGGGAAAGAGCCTTTTATTTTCACCCCCATTTTTATTTCTGAAACCGTAAACTCTCTTTTATACGACCAAATTGAGACAACACTTAATTTCCCCCTGAAGTTTTCTTATTTTACTATTCCCCCGTGACTGTCCCTGTACCAACTCAGCCCAATATCGAACCCGGATTATCAAACCAAACTCACATTGCCTTAAACCTTTTCGATACCATTCTTAAAATAGCCACAACCCGGGTTGAACTCGAACATTCATGGGCAGCGATTGAACATGATATAAACATCTAGGAACAGTTGGAAGCTAGACAACGCCAATGCAGAAATCTTCCCTAGTTTCCCTTGCTGAAGGTTGATGTTTCTCTCTTCTCTACCCTTTACCCATTTTCGGATGCCTAGACATTGTACTTCTAAGCCTTAAGTACAGACTCTGGAACAACATCCCCAAAAGGAATCAAGGTTGGTTTCTTCATCTGAATCTTCTTTAGAAATGATTTCTTCATCTTTAGAACTCTTGTAATCATCATCCTGGGTTACTTGGGTTATGAAGAGGACTTCTTTTCCATCATTATCTTCTTCATCACTCTCATCTGAGGAGATTTCATCATCCTTGGAGTAGAATCTCTTTTTATTGTTGAGACTTTTCTTTTTATAGTAGCATTTTTCAGTAATATGTCCTATTCTACCACAGTTAAAGCATTTGAGAGGAAACTTACCTTTGTATCTTCCGGTTCCCTTCTGGACCCTTATGAAATTTTATATTTCTTCATCCAGGTCATTATCCTTGCATTTTGTCTTATTTATGGCTTTAAAGGCTGCTTCATTGTTTGGTTGGTCACTTTTTGTACATGTTCTCATTTCATATGCTATAAGAGACCCATGTAATTCATCCATTGTCATTTTGGTCAAGTCCCTAGTTTATTCAATGGTGGAGACCTTAGCATCATACTTCAAGAGAAGTGAACTCAACACTTTTTGTACAACCAAGGATTCATTGAGCTCTTCACCTAATCATCTTATAGAATTAACAACTTCATCAACTTTAAGAAAATAGGTTGCAATATCTTCCTTTTCATCCATCTTCAAATTTTCAAATTCTTCTCTATGTCGTTGAAGTTTGACCTGCTTAAATTTAGGATCACCTTCATATATACTCCTGATTTTGTCCCATACCTCTTTAGTAGTGTTGCATCCCATCACTTTGCTAGCAATGGTTGGTGACAATTCTCTTAGAATAACATGTCTAGCCTTTGAATTACAACTCATAAGCTTCTTCTCATTTGGATCGGTTGGAGCATTCTGTGGGATTACATAGCCATTTACAACTAAGTACCAAATTTATAATCCCAAATATGTTAGGTAATTTTTCACTCTATCACTCCAGTATGCATAATTTCTTCCATCAAATCGTTGAATCCCATTTGAAATGTGCTCATGGTCATCCATCTCTTCTCGGGACTTTACTTCCAGTGATTAAATTGTTCTAAAGGAAACCTGCTATGATACCAATTGTTGATATTGAGAGGGGGGTGAATCAATATCAAATACAATTTAAAAACTTTTTCAACTTATACTTCAACCGGATTATATATTCAATTATATCCAATGAGTAATGAACAATAGTAGAAGAGTTACACCAATACACCAAAATACACCATGCGCAATATATGTGAAATAATCAATAGTTATTGTTCAAGGGAAGTAATGACTTCCAAAGGTAGCTACAAATTCCAAATATAAAGGGAGGGATAAACCTCCAAAAGGAAGATACAACCCTCCAATATCAGGAGAGGGTTTACCTGTCCATCCTTTCCCCTTCCTTCCACCTAAGAATAAATGAGAGATAATAAAACTTTACATTAAATTATCACCATCAACCAACCATCACATAGAACCTGATAATGCTTCCCGAGACTTCTTCAACTTCTAAAATTATTCCCTTCTTGGAATACTCTGATCCTATAGATAATATTACTCAATGTATTCTCTGAAACACGAACTTGTACAAAATGCCCCACGCTCAATATTTAACATCAGATTCTGCAATTTATACACAGGAAACTAAAGTGAAGAACACACGACCCACACTAAGAGGGGGGGGGTTAATTAGTGTGTGGTCTATTCTAGACTTTTATTCTTCGTTCAAGTTACCAAGTAAAACATAATTGAACAGATTAAGAACAATCAAATCACAATTACAATGGACATAGAGACACCATATGTGATCTGAAAATAGGGGGCTGACTTGTTTTTCTATGCAAGCACCCTCTACTCGATTAAAATAAACTTCAAGACCTTGCTCAATGTCTTAGTTATGAAAGATAAATTATGTGTCAAGTTTATGCATCTGCTAGGGTTTTATGTGTGAGAAATTTTTAATGGTTAAATATGTTGTTTAAAGAAAATACAATAGCAAAATATAACCAACAACTCACAACAATATGAACATGATAAAGGAGTTCACCCCCAACTGGGCTACATCTTCTTGAGCCTCCATCAATGGACTAGGATCTCTAGGAATAGTTTGTCAAAGATTATTTTACAAGATGTTTCTCAACTCCAATGGATTTACTAACTGTACCATTGGGTTCAAAATACATAAAAACCCCAAAAATGACTATTGGATCTCTGAAAACGGACCATGGCTCATCCGTGCATGACCTCTTCTATTGGTGGCCTTGAGCTTCCCTGAGCTTCCTTGTGGAAAAATCACCTGTAAAAATCCTCAAATGGATCTAAAACCTATCCCAATGTGTTCAAAGCATAAAAATTAGTTAAAAATGATTATTCAGTCACAGAAAATAGACTTGGGCTCATCTGAGCATGACCTCCATCAATAGTGGCCCTAAGCTCCCTAGAGCTCCTGAAAATTCAAGGTAGAAAAACCTGCAAAAGAAGTCTCCAAATGGCTTTGAAAATAGTGCCAATGGATTCATAACATACAAAAAACCCTAGCCAGTATTTTTCGACACCTCATTTGGCCAAAAGATGAAGAAGTTAGGCCTCCTCCCATTTTCCTCCTTCAAGCTCGATGTCTCTGGTTCGCCAAAACGCACTCCTGTGTGAGTAACCTGGCTTCTGGGTGTTTCCCATGCCTAAACCCAGCACACGTGTGCATGCTTACAAAACACACCAAAATGTCACACCGTTAGAGAACTAATCCCCCAAAGGCGGAAGTGTCGGGCACATGGGGGACCATATGGCCACGTCCCAACGCAAAAATGGGGCTCTGTTGCCAAATTGCATGAGCACTTGACAAGTGTCTAGTGATAGGTGCACCAAGTGTCAGCGAATGGGGACAAAACCATTTAAAAAAGGTTTGAAAACTGTTTGACCGCGCGTGCAACTCCAATGCATGGTCATATGGTATTGTATATACAATCGGGGGCTGGGGCTAAGCCCCAGCCCGGGCTCGCCCCAAACTTATGCAACACCCAATGTTAAATAAAATTAAAACCATTATATGGTAAGAACTACCATGTGGGCATGTTGGAAGCCCAACCTTTTCCAAGACTTTGCATAGTCCGGGAGGTCTGGGGTTCGACTCCCATGGACTCCACTATAATTTTACACCAACCTTTAACACGGTGCCACATGGCAGCCCATGCCTAGGCTACGTGGCACCATACCATTTTCCATCTATGTGCCACGTGTCGAAAGATGATTTGTCCATGTGTTTTCCAACTAAATTCTTCCCACGTCATCTTTTCCCAATTAGCACCTACCACATCATCATATGCCACATCAATTGTATGACCCTGCCACATTAGTTGTATAGACTGTACGGACTGTACAGTCAGCAATATTTTTGCTCATTTGTCAAATCGAACAGATCACGATATCTCACTCATCCGACGTCTGTTTGACCCCATTCGAAGAGCATTGGGTTTGTGACGACGAGGGCTACACACCTGTTTGTTTTGAGGCGATTCTAAACCCTTTGATTTTTGGGCTAAAATTTGACCCCTAGTCCAGATTCTGATCAATATGTTTGTATAAGCTTTTGTATAATTGATATGAACATAGTAATACAAATATTTGTGAGAGAGGATTTTATTTTTAGCACCAACTAAATTTTTCAGCACCAACTAAAATAAGGAGCAAAAACCCCTCAGAGAGCACCAACTCTCTGCCAAGACCCAGCTTCGCGCAAGACCCAGCTTGCTGCAAGTCCCAACTTGCTGATAGAACCCAACCTATCCAACTAGAGTTTATTCAACTCTAGTAGTAGTGATCCTTTATAGAATCAATTATTAGAGGTATACTTTAAGACACTCATCATCACTTTGCATCTTATATGTAATTCACATCTTTCCTCTGATATCTTCTTGGAATCTGCTTCAGTTATTCATCTTCTATTCTAGACTGCAGAGACACTTTCTTCTCACCACTTTTTCATGTTTTTATAATCTTCAAACTGGTGTGAAATCTAAAACAATGTGTCCCTTTATTTGAACCATTGTACTTTTTCATTTAAAATGATAATCTAAACTTTAATTAATATCATTTTTCTTTTTATTCTTTATTCATATTTTCATGATTTATTCTCTTTTAATCATGACTTTGTCATTTTTGTCATAAATTGACCATAGTCATGGATCAATTTAATGCTTTATACTCGATGCCTAATCTCTGTTATATTTATAGAGACCAGATTCCATGAGGGTGCTTCCTTCAAACCATCACATCCGACCATGCGTTACATAACCACAGCCTTTACCAATTATAGCGACATGTTATAATTTTATTTTAATATTCTTATAGAATATGACCAACAAGGGTGACCGAATGCTAAGCTTGAACGAGTGCTTGAGCGCTTTACAAAATCAATGATCATTATTCAATATCCTAATGAGATGGATGACTGACGAGATTTTAGTGTTTATTCCTTCGAGTCTTCATAACCTCCAACTCTCCAAAACTGTCGAAAACATAGAACACTTGACGCCTATCCCTTTCAGAGTTTCGGCGTTTGGGACTTTGTGATTTTTAGAGTATTTTTCTTATGATCCAAAAACTCCTAAGATGAAAACTCCGGGCGTGATGTATACTTTCTAACATCACAAGAAGACTTGACACGTGTCGAGTACCTACCACGTGTCATTCAAATCCGTGGTTTGCCTGTTCCTAAAATGCCATATTAACTTGACACTTGTCAGTGTCTGAGTATGCCACGTGTCCTTACTTACGTGGATCTAGCTGACATGGATACATGTGTATTGACGTGGCTTGCTATCGTGGTCTGTCAATGTATACCTCTCAATGTATATTTGATCGACGCTTAGGGGTCTTCCTTGATCCTCTGTGATCTTATGGCCCATATTATATTGCGACCTCACATATCACAAGTTCCTACGTTCTTGCATTTGAATTCTCCAACTTGCAAGTTAGCGAGATGCCATGCGCATGCCATGTGTCCTCTGGATCAACGACTCAGATCATTTATTTGTTTTGGACTGTTAGTTGACTCCTAAGCATATCCTCCTTGCAAATTCAGGCGGTTAAGATTTTTGTGTCTAATTATGCGGTTGAGATTCAATTCCGGACCCCCCTTGCCATACTACCTTTAATGAAGGGGGTGGTCCGGAATTGGAAATGCAAGTCTTGGACGACGAAGATCAAGGAGCTTAGATCAATGATTAAGTTTGGATTTTGGACCCCCCTTTCTATTCTTCCTTTAATGAAAGGGGGGGGGGTCCGGAATGGGGTGGTTTCACGTGGGTCCCCCTAAAAACACTCTCACTTCTCACTGACGTATTAAGGTGGGTGCACCTTACCTGGATCTAATGATTGTTGATTCATGTGCTTGTGCATCTGACGGTCATGATTAATATGGTCATTTGACCAATCATCCAATGTTCCTTCCACTTTAACATAATACGACGGTTGACGAGAATCGGGTTTAATCTGACAGTTGATGGGATTTTGCATAATCGAATTCTCGATTATCCTATCTTTCACATTTATCACGTGGACTCAGATCAACGATTGAGAATACTCCAGAAGCGATCTTTCAGTTCATACGGTTGTCGATATTTCAAGACTTTTTTTGTCAGGACTTCGAGACATGCAACATGTCAAAAATCCCGAGGTGGATTTCGCCGATTAGATCAGACGACTTAGAGATTAACCATGGTCCAGCGGTCGATATCTTCTCTTGTGATTTTTTGTTTTGCAAGTTCATGCAACACTGTCTTTGACTTTCCTGATCTGTGAGTCAACAAAATTCCAATCACTCGCCATGTCTCCTCTTGATCTAACGGATCATATCATTTCACTACTTTGGAGTGTTAACTAACTCCTGGGCATTCCTCCTTGCAGCTCCACTAGATCCGACAGTTGACGGGTATTCTTGAAGAAGATCAATGGTCACGATGATTCTTAAATATCACGGTCACCTTCTTGATTGGACGGCTACTGATATTCTCACTCTGATCGGATGATTGTTGAAGCCTCTCACCATTTATGCACATTGATCAATTGTTCATTATTTTCACTGATCCTTAAGACATCTCTACAAGTTGTTCTTCCTCTAGAGATTTTGATCAATGAATCATTGTTGATCCTATCGTGATCAACAATAGTCATGGATTTCCTTTCTCTGCAAAATGTTATTCCTTCTAAGATTTTGATCTTTCAATTATTCACTTCTCCTATTCACTCTTTCGATCTCTGCACACTGTTTGACATCTCTTTCTTAACTGATATATTTTTGACATCAATGACAATCTCATTTGTCATTTAACAACAGATCATCACATTGATTGTTGATATCAATGACAATCTCAGCTGTGGTTATTCATCATTAACAATAGATCATCACATCGACTATTGACATCAATGACAATATTTCCAACAATCTCCCCCTTTTTCATTGAGGTCAACCCATTAACTTCATATACAAAAACACCCCCTGTGTTGATGCTTTCCTTTTATGAAGTTTTCCTTTATATGAAGTTTCTCTCCTCCCTTTCACATCAATGGAAAAGGGTTTCTTCTCTTATGATCTGTCTATATAAGTACCTATCTTACCACTGATAACTCTGTATGTTACTGACCAGACTAAACTTGGGTAAATCTTTCGATAGACATGTTCTGCTAGTTATAGCTAAATGACTCCCCCTGTCAATATGATCTCTCTTTGTTTCTAACTACTCTCCCCTTTTATATATGAAAAGGTAGATCTTCCTGACAAAGTTTCATCCCCTATTGATTTACTAACTTCTTATCTCAATTGCTTGGGTTTTTTTATTTCAAATGAGTAGTCTTCTTGATATTATATATATATATATATATATATATATTGTAGTGATTGAATCTTTTCAAAACTTAATCTAATCACTTTCTTATTTACTTACCAAAAACTTCCCTTGATCTATTATTGACTATTCTCCCAAAACATGGTTCACAAGGAGTTTTGCTACTATCAATCTTGAGAAGACCTCTGTTCATATAAGTACTCATGTGCTTACATCATCCCTTTGTAAGAATTTTTCTTATAGTTGGATTTTTCCTTCTGTTGAATTTGATTTAATTTTATCTTCTTCATCTTCAGGTTCCTCTTTGAGATAGGTACACTTGGATGCAAAATGACCAACATTGCCACAGTTAAAACATTTGAAAAGAGGCTTGCCTTTGCATTTCCCTGATCCTTTATGAAGTTTCCTAGTGAAATTAGCTTCTTCCACATCAAATTCTTCATGTTTTTATAGTGTTGAAGATTCATCTTTAACAGCAATATTATGTGCAATATAATCTTCTTTATCCTTGTCTTGATAAATCCCCTATTAGAGGTTTTATCCTCCAGACTCTTAATATTAGCTTCATTAATTTCAGGAGCAATATTTTCCTCATTTTTCTTATCTGGTACTTGGGATTTTATTTTCCATATCTTCTTATTTACCCTTGTTGTAATATTATTTGAAGCATTTCTTATAGACTGTTTTCTTGAGTTCCAACAATTATAGGATTTGTGGCCATATCCACCACAAGCATAGCATCTCATAGTGTAACAACATGCAGCAATATGTCCAACATGATTGCAGTTACAACATCTTATACTATTGTTCAACCTACCAAATTGTTTTCCTCCATGATGCCTACAGTCCAAGGATTTATGACCACATTCATTACAAGCAAAGCAATAACCTTTAAAGACACTCTCATACCTTCTTTGATTCATCCATGAAGGTGTCTCTCTTATGAAATTTCTTTGAGGTCTATGAATATCTTCTGGATGTCTTACATGATCAGATCTTCTTAATTTTGTAGTGTTTCTTCTATTTCTTGAATGTGAAGAAACTGAGTAATACCTTCATTTAATTTTTGCAAATGAAGGAGTTGTTTCAAACCTATCTTCATCCTTTACAACTGAAGGAACTATGTCAGACCTATTTTAACCCTTTTACAAATGAAGGAACTGCATCAGATTTCTTAGGGATACTGATCTTTTCCTTATTGTATCCAAGGCCAGATTTGTCACTTGGTGATCTCTGACTATCTAGGATCTCATCCAAGGTCATGGAGTTGATCAAGAACTTGTTTTGGGTTTCTAACTTCTGAACCTTATTTCTAAGATTCACAACTTTTGCTTCCAGCTCATGACATGAATCTTCCTTTTTGTCCAACTAGTTCTTTACTACCTCTTCTCTCCTTTTGGCTTCTTCAAATTGGATTTTAAGATTGACATAGTTTTCCCTTAGTTCCTTTAGATCTACAATGTTTTTGCTTGAGACATCATCTTCCTTATTTTCTTCTTTTGCTTGAATGATTCCATTTTTCAGTCTATTGATTTTCTCTTCATTTTCTTTTGTTAGATCAACAACTTTTGTTTTCAATCTTTTTCTCAGATATAATTTCTTCATTGTCTTTGAGCCTTTATTTTATTTTCAAGATATGTTTTTTATTCTTTTCAAGGAATTCTTGAGTTTAGTCATGAAGATAGCTATAGTATGATTCATTATGGTGATAGAGGTATTCATGGAGACTCCAATAAACCTTTTCTTTAGCCTTTGATAGTTCTTCTTCTTCTTCTTCTTCCATGGGATAAATTCTAACAGAAAATTTTGTTATTGTATTTGAGTCTTCTTTACTTGCAGTGGAGGATTCAGTATCACTGCTATTGCAGTCGAAATATTGTGGGGAGTCCTTACTTTTAGTGATGGTTGAGTCTTCATCTTCATCCTTGATAGGAATGTCTTCTCTGTCTTTATTTTTTATTTGATACATATTTTCTAACTTCAGCCTCTTCGACGGATGTGCATAGTCATATTCTTGTCTTGACTGTATCTGATAATCCATTGAGAAGAATCTTCAATGCCACTTCATTGTTCTTCCTTGATCTTATTTGGATTGTAATTTTGGATAGATTCTTTGATGTAGTTAAGTCCCAGGGCTTGCTTACTACTGAATTCCAAACCTCAGATCCTTTTGACTTCAAAAACTGTTTCATATTTTCTCTCCATGAGGAATAATTTGTTCCATCAAATAAGGGAGATTCAATTGCGGAGAGAGCCATGTGTCCACCCATTTCTTCAAGATCCACCTTCCAGTGTTTAAACTGTGTTTGAAGGAACCTCCCTCTGATACCAATTGAAGAACACATGACCCACACTAAGAGGGGGGGGGGTGAATTAGTGTGTGGCCTATTCTAGGTTTTTTTTCTTCTTTCAAGTTACCAATTAAAACATAATTGAATAGATTAAGAATAGTCAAATCATACTTACACTGGACACAGAGACACCATATGTTTGTATAAGATTTTGTATAATTGATATGAACATAGTAATACAAATATATGTGAGAAAGGATTTTCTTTTTAGCACCAACTAAAGTTTTCAGCACCAACCCCTCAGAGAGCACCATGTCTCTGCCAAGACCCAACTTGGGGCAAGACCCATCTTGCTGCAAGTTCCAGCTAGGTGATAGAACCCAGTCTATCCAACTAGAGTTTATTCAACTCTAGTAGTAGTGATCCTTTATAGAATCAATGATCAGAGCTATACTTTAAGACACTCATCATCACTTTTCATCTTCTCTATAATTTACATCTTTCCTTTGATATATTCTTGAAATCTGCTTCAATTATTCATCTTCTATTATGGACTGCAGAGACACTTTCTTCTCACCACTTTTTCTTGTTTATATAATCTTCAAATTGGTGTGAAATTTAAAACAACGTGTCCCTTTATTTGAACCATTGTACCTTTTCATTTAAAATGATAATCTAAACTTTGATTAATATCATTTTTTTTTTATTCTTTATTCATATTTTCATGATTTATTCTCTTTTAATCATGACTTTGTATCGGTTCATTTTTGTCATAAATTGATCACAGTCATGGATCAATTTAATCCTTTATACTTGATGCCTAATCTTTGTTATATTTATAGAGAACAGATTTTGTGAAGGAACTTCCGTCAAACCATCACATATGACTGTGCGTTACATAACCACGGGCTTTACCAATTATAGCGACATGTTATAATTTTCTTTTAATATTCTTATAGCATATGACCAACGACGGTGACCGAATGCTAAGATTGAATGAGTTCTTGAGCTCTTTACCAAATCAATGGTCGTGATTCAATCTCCTAACGATATGGACCGCTGATGGGATTTCGGTGTTTATTCCTTCGAGTCTAAATAACCTCTAACTCTCCAAAATTGCCAAAAACATAGAACACCTGACGCGTGTCCCTTTCGGAGTTTCAACGTTTGGGACTTTGTGATTTTTAGAGTATTTTGATTATGATGCAAAAACTACCGAGATGAAATCTTCCGACATGATGTATACTTGCTAACATCACAAGAAGACTTGACACGTGTCGAGTACCTGCCACATGTCATTCAAATCCGTGGTTTGCATGTGCCTGAAATGCCATATTAACTTGACACTTGTCAGTGTCTGAGTATGCCACGTGTCCTTAGTTAGGTGGATCTTGCTGATGTGGATGCACGCATCATGACGTGACATGTTGTTGTGGTCTATCGACATAGATCTCTTGATGTATATTTTATCGACGCTTAGGGGTCTTCCTTGATCCTCTGTGATCCGATGGCCCAGATTCTATCGCAACCTCACATATCGCGAGTTCCTACATTCTTGCATTTGACTTCTCCAACTCACAAGTCAGCGAGATTCCATGTGATTTCCATGTGTCCTCTAGATCAACGGCTCAGATCATTTCTTTGTTTTGGACTATTAGCTAACTCCTAGGCATGTCCTCCTTGCAGATTCAGACGGTTGAGATTTTCGTGTCTAATTCTGCGTTTTAGATTCGATTATGGACATGCCTTTCCATATTTCCTTTAATGAATGGGGGGGTCCCCTAATTGGACACACAAGTATTGGACGACGTAGATAAAGGAGCTTAGATCAACGGTTAAGGTTGGATTCTAGACCCCCCTTTCCATTATGCCTATAATGAAGGGGGGGGGGGCATCCTGAATGGGGTGGTTTCATGTGGGTCCCCCTAAAACCACTCTCACTTCTATCTAACATATTATAGTGGGTGCACCTTACTTGGATCTAACGGTTGTTGATTCATGCGCTTGCGCATCCGACGATCATGAATTAATATGGTTGTTTGACCAATCATCCAATGTTCCTTCAACTTTAACATAATTTGACGGCTGATGGGAATCGGATTTGATTTGATGGTTGATGGGATTTTTCATAATTGAATTCTCAATTATCCTATCTTTCACATTTATCATGCGGAGTCAAATCAACGGTTGAGAACACTCCTGAAGCGATCATTCAGTTCAAACTATTGTCGATATTTCAGGACTTCGTTTGTCAGGACTTTGAGACATGCAACATGTCAAAACTCCCGAGGTGGATTTCGCTGATTAGATCAGATGGCTTAGAGATTAACCATGATCTGACGGTCCAGGTCTTCTCTCGTGATTTCATGTTTCACAAGTTCATGCACATTGTCTTTGACTTTCCTGATCTGCCAGTCAATGAAATTCCAATCACTCACCACTTGTCCTCTTGATCTAATGGATAAGATCATTTTGCTACTTTGGAGTGTTAACTAATTCATGGGCTTATCCTCCTTGCAGCTCCACTGGATCCGACGGCTAATGAGTATTCTTGAAGAAGATCAATGATCACGATGATTCTTAAAGCTCATGGTCAACTTCTTGATCAGACTACTGTTGAGCTTCTCACTTTGATTAGTCAACTATTGAAGCCTCTCACCATTTATGTGCATTGATCAATTGTTCAGTCTTTTCACTGATCTCGACGACATCCCTACAAGTTCTTCTTCTTCTTCTAACTACTTCTAACTACTCTCCCCTTTAACATCTGAAAAGGTAGCTCTTCCTAACAAGGTTTCATCCTCTGTTGATTTAATAACTTCTTATCTCAGTTGCTTGGGTTTTTTTAATTTCAAATCAGTAGTCTTCTTGATATATATTTACTTACCAAAAACTTCCCTTGAGCTATTACTGACTATTCTCCCAAAACATGGTTCACAAGCAGTTTTGCTACTATCAATCCTGAGGAGACCTCTGTTCATATGAGTATTGATGTGCTTACATCATCGCTTTGTAAGACTTTTTATTGTAATTGGATTTTTCCTTCTTTTGACTTTGATTTATTTTTATCTTCTTCATCTTCAGGGTCCTCTTTGAGATAGGGACACTTGGATGAAAAATGACCAACATTGCCACAGTTAAAACATTTGAAAAGAGGCTTGCCTTTGCACTTCCCTGATCCTTTCTGAAGTTTCCTAGTGAAATTATCTTCTTCCACATCAGATTATTCATGTTTTTCTAGTGTTGAAGATTCATCTTCAACGACATTATTGTGTGAAACAAAATCTTCTTTATCCTTGTCTTGAGAA
This sequence comes from Picea engelmannii, assembly GCA_009831015.1. Classification (NCBI taxonomy): domain Eukaryota; kingdom Viridiplantae; phylum Streptophyta; class Pinopsida; order Pinales; family Pinaceae; genus Picea; species Picea engelmannii. The sequence continues at coordinate 199,360 of ML780460.1, read as the reverse complement.
TATCCCCTATTAGAGGTTTTATCCTCCAGAATCCTATTATTAGCTTCATCAATTTCAGGAGCAATATTTTCCTCATTTTTCTTATTTGGTACTTGGGATTTTATTTTCCATATCTTCTTATTTACCCTTGTTGTAATATTTTTTGAATCATTTCTTGTTCATTGTTTTCTTGAGATCCAACAGTTATAGGCTTTGTGGCCATATACACCACAAGCATAGCATCTCATAGTGTAACAATGTGCATCAATATGTCCAACATGATTGCAGTTCCAACATCTTATACTATTGTTGAACCTACCAAATTGTTTTCCTCCATGATGCCTACAGTCCAAGGATTCATGACCATATTCATTACAAGCAAAGAAATAACCTTTAAAGAAAATATCATAACTTCTTTGATTCATCCATGAAGGTGTCTCTCTTATGAACTTGCTTTGAGGTCTATGAATAGATTTTGGATGTCTTCCATGATCAAATCTTCTGAATTTTGCAGTGTTGCTTTTATTTCTTGAATGTGAAGAAACGGAGTCATACCTTCTTTTACTTTTTGCAAATGAAGGAGTTTTTTTAGACCTATCTTCATCCTTTACAACTGAAGGAATTGTGTCAGACCTGTTTTCACCTTTTACAAATGAAGGACCTGCATCAGATTTCTTAGGGATACTGATCTTTTCCTTATTATATCCAAGGCCAAATTTGTCAATTGGTGATCACTGACTATGCAGGATCTCATCCAGGGTCAACGAACCTCCGCGCAGGATTTCTTCCTTCCAATCTATTTCTGGATCCGTCGCGGATTCGAATCCCTGAGATTGAGACATGAAAGCCCGAAAAAATCAAGGCAAAAAAAACCACAAATCGACCTTACTTGGATGAAAAGCCCACAGAATTGCTAAGTCGGAAACTCTGTGCTGCAAGAACTTGTTTTAGGTGTCTGACTTCTGAACCTTCTTTCTAAGATTCACAACTTTTTCTTCCATCTCATGAAAAGATTCTTCCTTTTTTTCCAACTGGTTCCTTACTACCTCTTATCTCCTTTTGGCTTCTTCAAGTTGGATTTTAAGATTGGCATAGTTTTCCCTTAGTTCCTTTAGAACTACAATGTTTTTTCTTGAGACATCATCTTCCTTCTTTTCTTCTTTTGCTTGACTGGTTTCATTTTTTAGTTTGTTGATTTTCTCTTCATTTTATTCTGTTAGATCAACAACTTTTTTTTTTCAATCTTTTGATCTAATCTTCTTTGTTTTCTAACTAAATCTTTTGCTCGGATATAATTTCTTCATTGTCTTTGAGCTTTTCTTTTATTTTCAGAATATGTTATTTATTCTTTTCAAGGAATTCTTGAGTGTAATCATGAATATAGCTATAGTCTGATTCATTATGGTGATAGAGGTATTCATGGAGACTCCAATCAACCTTTTCTTTATCCTTTAATACTTCTTCTTCTTCTTCTTCCATGGGATAAATGCTAACATAAAATTTTGTTATTGTATCTGAGTCTTCTTCTTTACTTACAAAGGAGGATTCAATATGCAAGATACCAGATATAATAAATATGCAGAACAGAAATAAAATGCTAGAAATGGTAGAATAACAGTAATATAACCAGCATAATCTCCACAATAACATAGAAATAATATGAGAACAACAACTGAAATAGCACTTTGATTCAGAAAGCAATGTTCACAGGCCTCTTTGAGGGGGCAACCTCCAATCGAGCAACGCTCTGTTACAATAATCTCCAAGCTAGGGTTTTCATACCCTCGACCCTTATTTATACTAAATATGTCTATTAAGAGAAGCATCTAGAGGATGATCCTTCTAGAAGCGGAAGCTTCTATTAGGTCTTCTTACATCCGCCTTATTCTATTTTATTGAAAGGCCTTATTAATATTGACTTTTATTACATCCAAATACATTGATCTACCTATGTGCAGGTTAGGACCTTAACATGTCCGACCCCTTAAAAACAACCTTGTCCTCAAGGCTTGAGATGTGGAAACTGCTGCAAAATAGTAGCCGGTTCCCAAGTGGAATCTGCTGGAGTCATATCTTTCCACTGTATGAGCACTTCCTAGATAGTTCTCTGATGTAGGCGACACTCATGCTGGACTAAAACTGCTTCTGGCTGTAGCCAAATGGATCCTTCTTTAGCTAACTCTAGAAGGTTGGTTTGAATTTGGCACCTGGTTCCAATCACCTTCTTCAAGCAGGAAACATGAAAAATAGGATGTAGCTTCAACTGACTAGGCAGAGCTAACTGATATGCGACTTGTCCCACATGCTTGAGAATTGTGTGAGGACCATAGAATTTGGGCGCTAGCTTCTGACAATGCTCGGCCTTGAGGGATGTTTGCTTATATGGTTGCATTCAAAAAAACACCTGATCCCCTTCTGCAAATTGACGTTTCGAGTGACCTTGATCTGCTTGTTGCTTCATGCGATTCTATGCCATGACAAAGTTCTCTTTAAGGGTATGAAGAATATCCTCTTGGACTGTAAGTGTTTGGTCCACTGCCTGGACCTTTGAGGTACCTGGTAAGTATGAGAGAACTGAGGGTGGCCTATGTCCATATATCGCTTCAAAAGGAGTCATGTGAATGGTTGTATGGTATGTAGTGTTGTACCACCATTCGGCTAGGGGTAACCATTGAGCCCACTAGTGTTGTTTTTCAGAGGCAAAGCACCTCAGATATGTTTCCAAACACTTGTTGACAACTTCTGTTTGACCATTCATCTTGGGATGATAAGATGAGCTGAGATGCAATTGTGTGCCTTGTAGCTTAAACAGTTCTTGCCAATTTTTTTTTGTGAAAGTTGGGTCACGATCAGAAACAAAAGAGTGTCGCATGCCATGAAGCTTGAAGACCTGGTCCATGAAAATTTGAGCCACCGTGGATGCAGTAAATGGGTGATGAAGAGCACAAAAATGAGCATACTTGGAAAGGTGATCCACCACCACCATTATGACTGATTTATTCCCCGATTTGGGTAAGCCTGTAATAAAGTCCATAGAGATATCCTTCCAAATAGCAAGGGGAATTGGAAGCGGTTGGAGGGTGCCCAAAGATTTGACTGTTTCTCCCTTGTTGCATTGACACACCTCACATTCAGTGACAAAATTATAGATGTCCTGTTTCATACCATCCCAGCAAAAAAAAAGTTTGACTCTGTCATATGTTTTGGTGAACCCTGAGTGCCCTGTTGTGGGTGTAGCATGAAGCTTAGAAAGTACCATGGATTTGAGATTGGAATGTTTACTTAAATACAAGCGGCCTTTGTATCGAAGCTCATCTTGGAGCCAGGAGTACCCTGGGGGATCCAAAGCCTTGTTCTGTAGTTGCTGGATCAGATACAAACTTTTGGGATCTTGAAGCCATTCCTGGTGCACAGCTTGGAGCCAATCGGGTACAATGAAGGAAAGAGAAAAAAGGGATCCTTCGTCTTCATATTTCTAGGATAGTGAATCCACCACAACATTGTCTTTTCCCTTCTTGTAAATGATCTCATAATCATATCCAAAGAGCTTAGTAACCCATTTTTGTTTCTTTTGGGAGGATATGCGTTGTTCCAGAAAGTACTTGAGGCTTTGATGGTCAGTCTTAATTTGGAAGCATTGCCCCAAGAGATAAGGATGCCATAGCTCAACAGCATACAAAATCACCAACAGTTCTTTTTCATAAATGGGTTTACCCAGATTCCTTTCAGACAGTTGCTTGCTGGTGAAGGCCAAAGGTCAACCCTCTTGCATAAGGACAACATCGATTCCTTTCCCTAAGGTGTCACATTCCAACACAAAGGTCTTTGTGAAATCGGGAAGGGACAGAACCGGAGTGGTGCACACGGCCATCTTCAAGGTTTGAAAAGCTTGAGAAGATGTTGGAGTCCAAGTGAAAGAGTTCTTTTTTAGGAGATTCATGAGAGGTGCTATAATCTTTCTGTAGTTCTTAACAAACTTGTGATAATACTCAGTTAGGCCCAAAAATCCATGCAAGATTTTGAGAGTCTTTGGGTGCGGCTAGTCTTACATAGCTTCAATATTTTTCGGGTCCACCCTGATGCCATCCTTTCCCACCAAATGACCCAAGTATTCTACTTATGAGGCACCAAAAGCACATTTGGATTGTTTCAGGAAAACTTGGTGCTGAGAGAGTAGGCGGAGAACTTGATCCACATGAGTAAGATGGTCTATCCAAGTTTTTCTATAGATGAGGATATCATCAAAGAAAACTAAGACAAAATGATGGAGAAAAGGGCGGAAGACATGGTTCATGAGGATTTGGAAGGTGGAGGGGGTGTTACACAGGCCAAAGGGCATGACCAAAAACTCATAGTGGCCCTCATGAGTGTGAAAGGCGATCTTGGGAATGTCAGCCTCTTTCATACGTATCTAGTGATAGCCCGAGCGAAGATCAAGTTTGGTAAAGAATTGGGTGCCACTCAATTCATCTAGGAGGTCATCAATGATAGGAATGGGAAATTTGTCTTTGATGGCCAGTTTGTTGAGAGCACGAAAGTCAGGACACATTCTCCAAGAACCTTCTTTCTTTAGTACCATGATGATTGGATATGAGTAAGGGCTCGTACTAGGACAGATGACGCCTACAGTAAGGAGTTCTTGGACCATTTTCTCAATTTCATTTTTTTTGTGCAAAGGGGTGGCGATATGGATGGATATTGGGGGGAAGTCTTCTTGGGACAAGGGGAATGGAATGATCATGAAAACCGCGAGAAGGAGGGAGTCCTTGGGGAGTGGAAAATACTGTTTGATGTTTAGAAAGGAGGGCTTGGAGGTCTTGGGGCACTGTGGGTGTCTTTGTGGCTTGTATGGTGTGGAGTTAGGCAATGACACCAGAATGACCTTTTTTGAGTAGTTTTTCCATGCGATGAGAACTGATGACCTCAGGTGAACCAACAGTGATGCCTTAGAATTTATATTGGTGGCCTCCTTGGTCGAATTGCATGGTTAAGTTCTAAAAATCCATGAGAATGGGACCCAAAGTCCTTATCCAGTTTGCACCCAACACAATGTTGCAACCGCGCATGTCAATAGCAAACATATGGGATTTTAGGTGGTAGCCACCAATTTGGAGATGCACATTTTCACAGTGCCCACCACATTTCATAGAACCACCATTGGTAATCATGATTTGGAAATTGTTGACAACATGGATGTAGCAATGGATTTCTTGGGAAATGCGGTGATGAATAAAATTGTGGGTACTGCCACTATCAACCAGAATGGTGACCTTTCGGTGCTTGATGTAACTGATTAACTTGAGGGTTTGGGGGGTAGAGAAGCCGGTGAGATCAATGAGGGAAATGATCAGTTCTACTTCGGGAGGGTCGGAGGGAGGGTTTATGTCAATGATTTCTGGTGACTCGGGCACAAGGGGAGTGTCAACATCCTCTTCTGGAATATCCTCAGAAATGGACATAAAAATATTTTGTTCCTTACATTTGTGGCCCAAGAAATATTTGTCATCACAATTATAATAGAGGCCTTTGAGTTGGTGTTCATCCATTTCAGCCCTGGTCAATTTTTGGATATTTAATGGGTCGGAGGGAATTGTGGGGTTTACTGGTTTAGGGCGAGGGATAAAGGAAGGCTTACGATTTTGAGAGGATTTTTTTTTTTTTTCTTCTTTATATTTTTTAGTAGCCTCCACCCAAGTCGTAGATCGAGCCATGAGGACATGGGCTCGAATCTCCTCCTTGAGGCAACTGATAAAACACTCTCGAAAGAAAGCATCAGTCATTCCCTCTATTCGAAAAGCCAGATGTTCAAATGCAGCTATGAAGTCTTTTATTGTTCTTGATTGCTTAAATTTTGTCAAACGGCCCAAATGGTTGGTGTCAGTGTCAAAGCGTTCATAAAGCTCAGTCACAAATTGGGTCCAAGTAATATACACTTGACAGGAAGTTTTTCTCCATTGCCACCATTGCCAGTGTTCTTGATCTAGATGGAGAACACCATACTGGAGTTTGGCCAAATCATATGTAATGTTGTAGAGAGAGAAATAATGTTCCATTTGGGTGACCCAACCAGCGGGGTCCGAGCCATTGAATTTGGTTACATCTACCCATGGAAGGCATATGTCCCATTGAAAGTGATGGGGCTGAAAGGTATGGGAATGGGAAGAAGTTTCACCTTCAGTCTTTGTATGTGCATTAGGAAAAGAGTCATCGGTAGGGATCTTGATTTTGGTGTAGAGTGATGCAAAGATAGATTCAAGCTAGGTGGTCAGTTCGTGTTTGACTTCCACCATTGTGGATTGCACGGATGCATTTATGGTGGTATTGATGGATGTATCACGGGAAGCAATAGTAGAACTAAGTTGTTGCATTTCTTGTTGGGTCTTAAAGAAACTTGATTGTAAGGTGTTGAAGTGAGACTCTAGTTCTTGGCTATGGGTATGGGCCATGAGGATGGGTGAACTGAAAAGGGAGCAAGTGGGGTCAAAATTTTTTGCAAAAAAATGATATGGATGAATGTGATAAGGGAGAAGAGATGAATCTAATGGAATATGTCTCAAATAATGGTGAAGAATGATGCAGTGCTGAAATCCCCAAATTCTTAACCAGAAAGAAATGTGTATTTACTTGGCAATTCGAACACAGATGCACGACAATATATCTCGCTGGTTTAATTTTTTTATGTTTATGTTTATGTTCCCCAAGGGTTAGGTATTCAAGGGTTCTACAGACAAGGGTTTTCCCTATGCTATATCTCTTTGATATACATGCAGGGTGCAACAGTAGTACTCGGCCCAATATCTCAGGGCACTAACTAAGGAGGATAGACCATACCCTTAGCCGTACTACCCGACTACCCAGGTACTAGAGAGTATCCTCCCGAGTGTTGTTCTCGGTGACACTATAGTAGTCCAATAGCCAATAGGTTTATCTAAAGAGGGCTTCAGGAAATCTAGGTCGATCTGTACACAGGTGTTGTCTGATGCGCTACCACTTGAAGGGGTACCAACAGGGGTTATAAGGGTAGCCAACAGATGTGCACTTAAGAACCACTTGTATTTCCTGCATGTATGAATCCCTCAACCGTGGGTTTATGCGTGTAATGATAGATCTCTGTGGTTTAAATATGCCAGAATACGTCTATACCCTGGAAAAAAAAATACCCACAATTTCTGCCAAAGAAAGTGCTCTGATACCACTTGCAAGATACCAGATATAATAAATATGCAAAATAGAAATAAAATGCTAGAAATGGCAGAATAACAATAATATAACCAGCATAATCTCCACAATAACATAGAAAAAATATGAGAACAACAATTGAAATAGCACTTTGATTCAGAAAACAATGTTCACAGGCCTCTTCGAGGGGGCAACCTCCAGTTGAGCAGCACTCTATTACAATAATCTCCAAGCTAGGATTTTCATACCCTCAACGATTATTTATACTAAATATGTCTATTAAGAGAAGCATCTAGAGGAAGATCCTTCTAGAAGTGGAATCTTCTATTAGCTCTCCTTACATCTACCTTATTCTATTTTATTGAAAGGCCTTATTAATATTGACCTTTATTACATCCGAATACATTGATCTACCTATGTGCGGGTTAGGACCTTAACACAATATCACTGCTATTGCATTCAAAATATTGTGGGGAGTCCTTACTTTTATTGATGGTTGAGTATTCATCTTCATCCTTGATAGGAATGTCTTCTCTGTCTTTATTTTTTATTTGATACATATTTTCTAACTTCAGCCATAAGTCCTTGGTGGATGTGCATAGTCCTATTCTTTTCTTGACTGTATCTAATAATCCATTGAGAAGAATCTTCAATGCCACTTCATTGTTCTTCCTTTCTCTTCTTTGGATTGTAATTTTGGATAGATTATTTGATGCAGTTAAGTCCCAGGTCTTGCTTACTACTAAATTCCAAACCTCAGATCCTTTTTTACCTCAAAAATTGTTTCATATTTTCTCTTCATGAGGAATAATCTGTTCCATTGAATAAGGGAGATTCAATTGCGGAGAGAGCCATGTGTCCACCCATTTCTTCAAGATCTACCTTCATGTGTTTAAACTATGTTTGAAGGAATCTCCCTCTCATACCAATTGAAGAACACACGACCCACACTAAGAGGGGGAGGTGAATTAGTGTGTGGTATATTCTAGAATTTTTTTCTTCTTTCAAGTTACCAATTAAAACATAATTGAACAGATCAAGAACAATCAAATCATAATTACAATGGACATAGAGACACCATATGTTTGTATAAGCTTTTGTATAATTGATATGAACATAGTAATACAAATATATGTGAGAGAGGATTTTTTTTTTAGCACCAACTGAAATAAGGAGCACCAACTCCTCGGAGAGCACCAATTCTCTGCCAAGACCCAGCTTGGTGTAAGACCCAGCTTGTTGCAAGTCTCAGCTTGTTGATAGAACCCAGTCTATCCAACTAGAGTTTATTCAACTCTAGTAGTAGTGATCCTTTATAGAATCAATCATTAGAGGTATACTTTAGGACACTCATCATCACTTTGCATATTCTCTGTAATTCACATCTTTCCTTTGATATCTTCTTGGAATCTACTTCAGTTATTCATCCTCTATTATGGACTGCAGAGACACTTTCTTCTCACCACTTTTTCTTGTTTATATAATCTTCACATTGGTGTGAAATTTAAAACAACATGTCCCTTTATTTGAACCATTGTACCTTTTCATTTAAAATGATAAACTAAACTTTAATTAATATCATTTTTGTTTTTATTCTTTATTCACATTTTCATGATTTATTCTCTTTTAATCATGACTTTGTATCAGTTCATTTTTGTCATAAATTGATCACAGTCATGGATCAATTTAATCCTTTATACTCGATGCCTAATCTTTGTGATATTTACAAAGACCAGATTCTGTGAAGTCGCTTCCATCAAACCATCACATATGACCTTGCATTACATAACCATGGGCTTTACTAATTATAGTGACATGTTATAATTTTCTTTTAATATTCTTATAGCATATGACCAACAATGATGACTGAATGCTAATATTGAATGAGTGCTTGAGTGCTTTACCAAATCAACGGTTGTGATTCAATCTCTTAACGATATGGATGGCTGCCAAGATTTCGGTGTTTATTCCTTCGAGTCTTCATAACCTCCAACTCTCCAAAACTGTCGAAAACATAGAACACGCGTGTCCCTTTCGGAGTTTCGACGTTTGGGACTTTCTGCTTTTTAGAGTATTTTTCTTATGATGAAGAAACTCCCGAGATGAAAAATCCCGACATGGCATATACTTGCTAACGTCACAAGAAGACTTGACATGTGCCAAGTACCTGCCACATGTCATTCAAGTCTGTGGTTTGCATGTGCCTGAAATGCCATATTAACTTGACACTTTTTAGTGTCTAAGTATGCCACATGTCCCTACTTACATGGATCTTGATGACATGGATGCACGCGTCCTGACATGGCCTGATGTCATGATCTATCGACGTAAATATCTCAATGTATATTTGATCGACGCTTAGGGGTCTTCCTTGATCCTTTGTGATCCGATGGCCCAGATTCTATCGCGACCTCACATATCGCGAGTTCCTACATTCTTGCATTTGTCTTCTCCAAATCGCAAGTCAGCGAGATGCCATGCACTTTCCATGTGTCCTCTGGATCAACGGCTCAGATAATTTCTTTGTTTTGGACTGTTAGCTTACTCCTAGGCATATCCTCCTTGCAGATTTAGATGGTTAATATTTTCGCGTCTAATTCAGTGGTTGAGATTCGATTCTAGACCCCCCTTTCCATACTACCTTTAATGAAGGGGGGGGTCTGGAATTAGACACGAAAGTCTTGGACGATGGAGATAAAGGAGATTATATCAACGGTTAAGGTTGGATTCCAGACCCCCCTTGCCACTCTTCCTTTAATGAAGGGAGGGGGGAATGGGGTGGTTTTGCATGGGTCCCCCTAAAACCACTCTCACTTATCGTTGACATATCAAGGTGGGTGCATCTTACCTGGATCTAATGGTTGTTGATTCATGCACTCGTGCATCCGACGGTCACGAATTAATATGGTCGTTTGATCAATCATCCAACGTTCCTTCCACTTTAACACAATCCAATGTCTGACGGGAATCAGGTTTGATCTAATGGTTGACAAGATTTTGCATAGTCGAATTCTCGATTATCCTATCTTTCACATTTATCACGCAGAGTCATATCAATGGTTGAGAACACTCCTGAAGCGATCTTACAGTTCGGACGATTGTCCATATTTCGGGACTTCGTTTTTCAGGACTTCGAGACATGCAACATGTCAAAACTCCCAAGGTGGATTTCTACGATTAGATCAGACGACTAAGAGATTAACCATCATCCGACGATCCAGATCTTCTCTTGCAATTTCGTGTTTCACAAGTTCATGCAACACTGTATTTGACTTTCCTGATCTGCGAGTCAAAAAAATTCCAATCACTTTCCATGTGTCCTCTTGATCTAACAGATTAGATCATTTTGCTACTTTGGAGTGTTAACTAACTCCTAAGCTTATCCTCCTAGCAGCTCCACTAGATCTGACGACTGATGGGTATTCTTGAAGAAGAACAATGGTCACAATGATTCTTAAATCTCATGGTCAACTTCTTGATTGGACGACTGTTGAGCTTCTCACTCTAATTGGATGAGTACTGAAGCCTCTCACCATTTATGTGCATTGATCAACTATTCAGTCTTTTCACTGATCCTGACGACATCTCTACAAGTTGTTCTTCCTCTAGATCTTTTGATCAATGAATCATTGTTGATCCTATCGTGATCAACAATAGTCATGGATTTCCTCTCTGTGCAATATGTTATTCCTTCTGATCCTTTGATCTTTCGATTATTCACTTATCTTGTTCTCTATTTCGATCTCTGCACACTGTTTGACATCTCTTTCTTAACTGATATATTGTTGACATCAATGACAATCTCATTTTTCATTTAACAATAGATCATCACATTGATTGTTGACATCAATGACAAACTCAGCTGTGGTTATTCATCATTAACAATAGATCATCACATCAACTGTTGACATCAATGACAATATTTCCAACAATATCCCCCTTTGTCATTGAGGTCAACCCATTAACTTCATATACAAAAATGCCCCTTGTGTTGATGCTTTCGTTTTATGAAGTTTTCCTTTATATGACGTTTCTCTCCCCCTTTGACATCAATGGAAAAGGGTTTCTTATCTTATGATATGTCTGTATAAGTACTTGTCTTACCATTGATAACTTTGTATGTTACTGACCAGACTGAACTTGGGTAACTCTTCCTATGGACATGTTTTGCTAGTTATAACTAAATGACTCCCCCTGCCAATATGATCTCTCTCTGTTTCTAACTACTCTCCCCTTTAATATCTAAAAGGGTAGCTCTTCCTAACAAGGTTTCATCCTCTGTTGATTTACTAACTTATTATCTTAGTTGCTTGGGTTTTTTGTATTTCAAATGAGTAGTCTTATTGATATTATATATATATATATATATATATATATTGTTTTGTAGTGATCGAGTCTTTTCAAAACTTAATCTAATCACTTTCTTATTTACTTACCAAAAACTTCCCTTGAGCTATTACTGACTATTCTCCCAAAACATGGTTCACAAGGAGTTTTTATACTATCAATCCTGAGCAGACCTCTGTTCATATGAGTATCGATGTGCTTACATCATCCCTTTGAAAAACATTTTCCTGTATTTGGATTTTTCCTTCTTCTGACTTCGATTTAATTTTATCTTCTTCATCTTCAAAGTCCTCTTTGAGATAGGGACACTTGTATGCAAAATGACCAACATTGCCACAATTAAAACATTTGAAAAGACGCTTGCCTTTGCACTTCCTTGATCCTTTATGAAGTTTCCTAGTGAAATTAGCTTCTTCCACATCAGATTCTTCATGTTTTTCTAGTGTTGAAAATTCATCTTCAACGACATTATTATGTGCAATAGAAGCTTCTTTATCCTTGTCTTGAGAATATCCCCTATTAGAGGTTTTGTCCTCCAGAATCCTATTATTAGCTTCATCAATTTTAGGAGCAATATTTTTCTCATTTTTCTTATTTGATACTTGGGATTTTATTTTCCATATCTTCTTATTTACCCTTGTTGCAATATTATTTGAAGCATTTCTTATTGACTGTTTTCTTGAGTTCCAATAGTTATAGGGTTTGTGGTCATATCCACCACAAGCATAACATCTCATAATGTAACAATGTGTAGAAATATGTCCAACATGATTGCAGTTCCAACATCTTATACTATTGTTGAACCTACCAAATTGTTTTCCTCCATGATGCCTACATTCCAAGGATTTATGATCATATTCATTACAAGAAAAGCAATAACCTTTAAAGACACTCTCATACCTTCTTTGATTAATCCATGAAGGTGTCTCTCTTATGAACTTTATTTGAGGTCTATGAATAGCTTTTGGATGTCTTCCATGATCATATCTTCTAAATTTTGTAGTGTTTCTTTTATTTCTTAAATGTGAAGAAATTGAGTCATACCTGCTTTTACTTTTTGCAAATAAAGGAGTTGTTTCAGACCTGTCTTCATCCTTTACAACTGAAGGAACTGTGTTAGACCTGTTTTCACCTTTTACAAATGAAGGACCTGCATCAGATTTCTTAGGGATACTGATCTTTTCCTTATTGTATCCAATGCTAGATTTGTCACTTGGTTATCTCTGACTATCCAGGATCTCATCCAGGGTTATGGAGTTGATCAATAACTTGTTTTGGGTGTCTGACTTCTGAACCTTGTTTCTAAGATTCACAACTTTTGTTTCCAGCTCATGACAAGATTCTTCCTTTTTGTCCAACTGGTTCCTTACTACCTCTTCTCTCCTTTTGGCTTCTTCAAGTTGGATTTTAAGATTGGCATAGTTTTCCTTTAGTTCCTTTAGATCTACAATGTTTTTTCTTGAGACATCATATTCCTTCTTTTGCTTGACTAATTTCATTTTTCAGTCTATTGATTTTCTCTTCATTTTCTTCTGTTAGAACAACAACTTTTGTTTTCAATCTTTTGATCTCATCTTCTTTGTTTTCTAACTGGATATTTTGCTCGAATATAATTTCTTCATTGTCTTTGAGCTTTTCTTTTATTTTCAAGATATGTTTTTTATTCTTTTTAAGGAATTCTTGAGTGTAGTCATGAAGATAGCTATAGTCTGATTCATTATGGTGATAGACGTATTCATGGAAACTCCAATCAACCTTTTCTTTAGTCTTTGATACTTCTTCTTCTTCTTCTTCCATGGAATAAATGTTAACAGAAAATTTTGTTATTATATCTGAGTCTTCTTCTTTACTTGCAGAGGAGGATTCAATATCACTGCTATTGCAGTCAAAATATTGTGGGGAGTCCTTACTTTTATTGATGGTTGAGTCTTCATCTTCATCCTTCATAGGAATGTCTTCTCTGTCTTTATTTTTTATTTGATACATATTTTCTAACTTCAGCCATAAGTCCTTGGTGGATGTGCATAGTCCTATTCTTGTCTTGATTGTATCTGATAATCCATTGAGAAGAATATTCAATGCCACTTCATTGTTCTTCCTTGCTCTTCTTTGGATTGTAATTTTTGATAGATTCTTTGATGTAGTTAAGTCCCAAGGATTGCTTACTACTGAATTCCAAACCTCGGATCCTTTTGACTTCAAAAACTGTTTCATATTTTCTCTCCATGAGGAATAATTTGTTCCATCGAATAAGCTAGATTCAATTGCGGAGAGAGCCATGCGTCCACCCATTTCTTCAAGATCTGCCTTCCAGTGTTTAAACTGTGTTTGAAGGAACCGCCCTTTGATGCCAATTGAAGAACACACAGCCCACACTAAGAGGGGGGGGGTGAATTAGTGTGTGGTCTATTCTAGACTTTTTTTCTTCTTTCAAGTTACCAATTAAAACATAATTGAACATATTAAGAACAATCAAATCATAATTACAATGGACACATAGACACCATATGTTTGTATAAGCTTTTGTATAATTGATATGAACATAGTAATACAAATATATGTGAGAGAGGATTTTATTTTTAGCACCAACCCCTCCGAGAGCACCAACTCTCCGCCAAGACCCAGCTTGCGGATAGAACCCAGTCTATCCAACTAGAGTTTATTCAACTCTAGTAGTAGTGATCCTTTATATAATCAATGATCAGAGGTATAATTTAAGACAATCATCTTCACTTTTCATCTTCTCTGTAATTCACATCTTTCCTCTGATATCTTCTTGGAATCTACTTCAGTTATTCATCTTCTATTTTGGACTGCAGAGACACTTTCTTCTCACCACTTTTTCTTGTTTATATAATCTTCAAACTGGTGTGGAATTTAAAGCAACATGTCCCTTTATTTGAACCATTGTATCTTTTCATTTAAAATGATAATCTAAACTTTAATTAATATCCTTTTTCTTTTTATTCTTTATTCATATTTTGATGATTTATTCTCTTTTAATCGTGACTTTGTATCGGTTCATTTTTTTCATAAATTGATCACAGTCATGGATCAATTTAGTCCTTTATACTTGATGCCTAATCTCTGTTATATTTACAGATACCATATTCCGTGAAGGTGCTTCCTTCAAACCATCACATATGGCCATGTGTTATATAACCACGAGCTTTACCAATTGTAGTGACATGTTATAATTTTCTTTTAATATTCTTATAGCATATGACCAACGATAGTGACCGAATGCTAAGCTTGAATGAGTGCTTGAGTGCTTTACCAAATCAATGGTCATGATTCAATATCCCAACGAGATGGACGACTAACGGGATTTCGACGTTTATTCCTTAGAATCTTCATAACCTCCAACTCTCCAAAACTGCCGAAAACATAGAACACCTGACGCATGTCCCTTTCAGAGTTTCAGCGTTTGGGACTTTGTGCTTTTTAGAGTATTTTTCTTATGATCAAAAAACTCCTGAGATGAAAACTCCCAATGTGACATATACTTTCTAATGTCACAAGAAGACTTGACACATGTCAAGTACCTGCCACATGTCATTCAAATCTATGGTTTACATGTGCCTGAAATGCCATATTAACTTGACACTTGTCGGTGTCTAAGTATGCCATGTGTCCTTACTTACGTGGATCTTGGTGACGTGGATGCATGCATCCTAACGTGGCCTGTTGTCATGGTTTATCGACATATATATCTCTATGTATATTTGATCGATGCTTAGGGGTCTTCCTTGATCCTCTGTGATCCGATGGCCCAGATTCTATCGTGACCTCACATATTGTGAGTTCCTATGTTCTTGCATTTGACTTCTGCAACTCACAAGTCAGCGAGATGCCATGCGCTTGCCATGTGTCCTATGGATCAACGACTCAAATCATTTCTTTGTTTTGGACTGTTAGCTGACTCCTAGGCATATCCACCTTGTAGATTCAAATGATTAATATTTTCGTGTCTAATTATGCAGTTGAGATTTGATTCCGGACCCCCCTTGCCATACTACCTTTAATGAAGGGGGGGTCCGAAATTGGATGCACAAGTATTGGACGACGGAGATCAAGGATCTTATATCAACGGTTAAGGTTGGATTCTAGACCCCCCTTTCCATTATTCCTTTAATGAAGGGGGGGGGTCCGAAATGGGGTGGTTTCGCGTGGGTCCCCATAAAACCACTCTCACTTCTCGTTGACGTATTAAGGTGGGTGCACCTTACCTAGATCTAATGGTTATTTATTCATGCACTTGGGCATCTGACGGTCATGACTTAATATGGTCGTTTGACCAATCATCCAACATTTATTCCACTTTAACACAATCCGACGGCTGACGAGAATCAGGTTTGATATGACAGTTGATGGGATTTTGCATAGTTGAATTCTTGATTATCCTATCTTTCAAATTTATCACGTGGAGTCATACCAACGGTTGAGAACACTCCTGACGGGATCTTTCAGTTCGGACGATTGTCAATATTTCAGGACTTCGTTTGTTGGGACTTTGAGACATGCAACATGTCAAAACTTCTAAGGTGGATTTCACTTATTAGATCAGACGACTTAGAGATTAACCATGATATGATGGTCCAGATCTTCTCTCACAATTTCGTGTTTCGCAAGTTCATGCAACACTGTCTTTGACTTTCCTGATCTACGAGTCAATGAAATTCCAATCACTCGCCACATGTCCTCTTGATCTAACAAATCAGATCATTTCACTACTTTGGAGTGTTAACTAAATCCTGGGCTTATCCTCCTTGTAGATCCACTGGATCCAATGGTTGACAGGTATTCTTGAAGAAGATCAACGATCACGATGATTCTTAAAGCTCACGGTCAACTTCTTGATCAGATGGATGCTGAGCTTCTCACTCTGATCAGAAGACCATTGAAGCCTCTCACCATTAATGTGCATTGATCAATTGTTCATTCTTTTCACTGATCCTGACGACATCTCTACAAGTTGTTCTTCCTCTAGATATTTTGATCAACGAATCATTGTTGATCCTATTGTGATAAAAAATAGTCATGTTTTTCCTCTCTGTGCAATATGTTATTCCTTCTGATCTTTTGATCTTTCAATTATTCGCTTCTCCTGTTCGTTCTTTTGATCTCTGCACACTGTTTGACATCTCTTGCTTAACTGATATATTGTTGACATCAATGAAAATATCATTTTTCATTTAACAACAGATCATCACATTCACTTTTGAAATCAATGACAATCTCAGTTGTGGTTATCCATCATTAAAAATAGATCATCACATCGACTATTGACATCAATGACAACATTTCCAACATAAATCTTGTACTCTTTCCAATGCAATTGGTCTCACTTAATTTGGATTCTCTATGAAGACGTTATGACTATTTTACCCGAAACACATGTTTATGACTAGCTTCAGGAATAGTCAAAAACCCTATCTTCCATAGAGTGTATCTCCAAAATTATAATGAATAAAGAGATGAAATTTTTACCACAGGTACCTAGATATTCCTTCTAAATAGCCTCCGAATTGTACCATCTGAATCATTCTAGAAACAAATTTATAGAAAAAATGGTAATATGACCTGTAAACAAACATACCTTAGAACACATCACCAAAAGACTTCATCCTCCCTTGAAATTCGACCTTCTTTACTTCAAATTTCTTCTGAAATTAGACTTATATCTCCTTTTTCATTAATAAACTTGTGTGTTTTTAGAAATGAATGTACAATGAGATGTATTTATACCCTTTATGTCACTTCCTTTTAACATTAGGGTCGACATGTAGGTTTTTCTTCAATTCACATTGTCATCTTCAAAAATTCATTTCTCCTCAATTTTGAGGATCCACATGATGTGCCACATACCACCAGAAGCAACATGACTTATACTATCCATCCATGGGTGTTGTATGTGCATGTGTAATTTCCTTCATGTCTATCTACTTCGATCAACTGTGGGGTCCAAGAGCCAATGGATAGGGTTGACATCAATGACAACAACCAATCTTCAAAGAGCTCCACAATGGAAATCATTCAAGACCCTCTTAATTTTTGCATGGACTAAACACCAATGAAAAAATAAGTCCACACCTTAATGATACAGGGTATAACCAATGAATGAGATAAATCTTATCTTGATGGTGAATACTTTGATGCTCGTCTTTAGATAACTAAGGTTTGAACCAATGGTTTTGAAGATATATCAATATATCTATGTACCAAGGATCAAAGAATCAACGAGAAACAAATGTTCATTTTGCAAGGACTCACTGACCACCATTTTCTCAATTTATCTGGGAAGCTCATACATCAAATTCGTGAAAGATAAATACTTCTTGGATTTTGAAGTGGAAAACTTCAATTAAAACTCTTGTAATATGAATATCCATTTGTAATATCCCCCCCCCAATGATATGACATGTCAAAATGTGTTTTGTTGTGTTGGAGTTTTATAAAACGATATTTTTTCAAAGAACAATATAATGTTGAAGATGTTGTAAAACATGAAACACTACCAACACTAACATATTGACATGTGACTAATGCAATTCAGGACTAACAAGACCCTTACTAAGGTAATAAATCATATTCTTGACTTGCAAATTGTTCTCTTGGAAAAACATCATACCAATGGTGGAATCAAATGTGGCTAGATAAAGAAAAAAGTCCTTATTGTAGTCTGGTGGACTCAATAATGGGACTGACATTAAGGATTTCTTCAAAGCTTCAAAAGATATTTTTTCTTTTTCATCCCATATAAAAGGTACACCCTTATTTAAAAGGTCCATTAAACCTTTTGCAATATTTTAATATTTTACTATGAATCATCAAAAAACATTATCCTTCCCTTGCAAACTTTGAAGATGTCCAATACTACACAAGGTAGGCAACTAAACTATCACCTCAACCTTGAAAGGACCAACCATGATCCCAAACTTGGACACAATGAAACCAGGTAACCTCTTGGATATCATGCAAAATATGAACTTATTTGGATTCAAATGAATGTTATAATATCAACATCTAGTGAATACAAAATGAAGATGAGATTGATGATGCACTCGACTCTGGAACCAAGTAGCTAAATCAACCAAATATGCTTCAACAATGTGTTTTGTGTCATGAAAAACATATTACAAAATTTACTAGAATGTGTCACCATCATTTTAAATACCAAACGACATAATTGTTGGAAGATTGGTTGTTGTCATTGATGTCAACCCTAGTCATTGGTTTTGGACTGCAAGATTGATGAAGGTATTTGGACATGAAGGATAGCACACATGTAGACACAACACCCATGGATGGATAGTATACATCATGTTGTTTCTAGTGGTAGGTTGCACGTCACATGGATCCTCATGGTTGAGGAGAAATGAATTTTTGAATATGACAAAGTGAATTGAAGAAGGAAGTACAAGTCGACCCTGAAGATAATTAAAGAAAGTAATTACAAAATAAGAAAGTGTCAGGTCGGCCCTAATGTTAAAAGGAAGTGACATAAAGGGTATAAATACATATCATTATACATTAATTTTACATACACAAGTCTAATTTCAGAGGAAATCTAAAGTAAAGAAGGTTGGATTTCAAGGGAGGATGAAGTCTTTTGGTGATGTGTTCTAAGGTATGTTATTTACAGGTCATCTTACCATTTTCGCTATTACATTTTTCTAGAACGATTCATATGGTGAAATTAATATGGTATTGAGAAGACATAGTTAGGTACCTATGGTAAAAATTTAATATCTTTATTCTCTATAATTTTAGAGATACACTATGTGGAAGATAGGGTTTTTGACTAGTCTTGAAGCTAGTCATAAACAGGTGTTCTAGGTAAAACAGTCATAAATTATTCATAAAGAATCCAAATGAAGTGAGATCAATTTCATTATAAATAGTATGTGATGTAGTTTCTTGTGTGATAGTTTCATAATATGATGTTAAATATTGAGCGTGGGGAATTTTGTACAAGTTCTCTCTCCTAAATAAACCAGAATTGAATAAGGTCTACCATTCTCTCTATAACTTATTTCTGGGGAGGATTCAAGGAGTGAAACTTGGAGGAGTTTCAGAGAATGAATTGAGTAATATTATCTACAGGATCAGAGTATTCCAAGAATTGAATAATTTCATAATTTGAAGAAGTCTCGGGAAGCATTATCAGGTTCTATGTGATGGTTTGTTGATGGTGATGATTTATTGTAAAGTTTTATTATCTCTCATATATTCTTGGGTGTAAGGAAGGGGAAAGGATGGAGAGGTCAAACCTATCTTGATATTGTAGGATTGTATCTTCCTCTTGGAATTTTATCCCTCCCTTTATATTTGGAAGTTGTAGATACCTTTGGAAGTCATTACTTCCCTTGAACAATAACTATTGATTATTTCTCATATATTGTGCATGGTGTATTTTGGGGTATTGGTGTAACTCTTATACTATTGTTCATTTATCATTGGATATAATTGAATGGTTTAAGTATAATTTGACAAATATTTTAAATTTTACTTGATACAGATTCACTCCCCTCTCGGTATCAACAATCTTACGATAGGCAAAAGTACCCCAAGGAGAGATAAACATAGTTTTATGTTGGTGTTTCTTCTTTTCATGAATTTGATTATAGTCGAAGAAACCATCCATGAAGGAAAACATTTCATTGCCAACACATTAATTAATGATATGATCAATGAATGGGGTAGGATAATTATCCTTAGGACAAGACTTGTTAATATCCCTAAAATAAGTACAAACTTGGATGGTACCTTGTTTCTTGGAAACCAGAATGGGATTAGAAACCCATTCAGTTAAATAAAATAGTAAATGAAACCAACATGAAGCAACTTTTCAACCTATGACTTAATGGCATCGACTTTCTTTGGATTAATTGGATGTATCTTCTATCAAAAAACATTATCATACGTCATACATTTTAATTTCATGCACAACAATCTAAGGATCAATGACTAACATCTCCTCATAGGTCCAAGTGAAAATGTCATGAAATTCCTTAAAATGGGTAGTATAAGGTTTAATTTCATTGGGAGAATAATCTACACTAATTGATGTGTTTTTTATGAAACCTATATTCACTAGTATATCAATGAGAATTGTTTTCAAAATATTCACTAAATTCCCTTCTACATAAACATCACATGTTAGGATGGGGCATTGGTACCACTCAATATAACCAACTGAAATTAGAATTTGTGTGCCAACCTCTAAAGTCCCCAATTTATGGAGGAAAAATGATCAATGATGCATATATTACTATGGTATTTTGGACTTGGTTATGGATTTAAGGATAGATTCATCTCAACATCCAAGAAGTCATGTGAACTGACTGGAGGGTTGATGGCCTAAATGGGTGAAGTGAACTAATCATATTCAATATAATGATGGAAATTATGATAATCTTATGCAGTTGTCTATTGGATATCTTGGTAGCGAATATCAACCACACTCAATGGAATACTTAACCCTAACGACTCAATATTATATGGATGAGAAACTATTAAAGGGTCCTGATTGATCGTGAATATGTGAGAGGGAATCAATTGTCGAAGCACATGATCCACAATAGAAATAGATGTTGAGGACAAACCTTATGATTCATTAGTACCCAATGAAATCATATATATAGGAGAGGAGTTAACATAATTGAATGGTGGAGGGAGGTTGAGTGTGCCCATCAGAGATGAATCTTTCAGCATCCCAACACTAATATTGTTGAAAGCACCCTTGGAATCACCAAAGAATGGAACAAATTTGATACCAAAATTAGTTCACAAATCATGCATATGCGATTTAGGTTCATCTATGGTAACCACTTTACCTTGATGAGGAAAGTGGAGGACTCTAAATACCAAAGAAACAATTGTTGTCATTTCATAAAAACAACTACACCCTAATACAATATTATAGTATAAAGGAGCATCGACTACTTCAAACGTTACAAGAAAGGTGATGATGATTTTTGGGGGCTTAAAAGCATGACCATCAAATAATTTCAACATGGTAGACAATGGAACAAGCTTGGGAGAACCCAAGGCTCTCTAACAATACAATGACATCATGTAGGTAGAGGATCCTTCATCCAAAACACATCGAAATATGTGTGTGCCACATGAAACAGGGATGATTTGAATCATGAAAATTTATCTCAAATTGTGGCGAATCTTACTAGTCCGTAATATGCAAACTATAAAATGTTTGACGATATTTTTGTAAAAATATTTAAATTTATAAATATTTTATATAGTTTCTATAAAATTTGGGCTATTTTTAAGCTAAAATAATTTTATTCTATAGAATTTGGGCTTAACATTTTTAGAAAAAATGGAAATATGTGAATCTTTTTTTTGGAAAAATCATGGAAAATTAGCCCATGGGAAAAATGTAGCCACTGAGATTTTCCCTGACATAAAGATACTTCAATTTGGAAATCTATCTAGTAGGGAAGCCTAGGACTAATTTTTTCAAGGTCAAATGTCTCAAACGATTTTATAAGGGATCAAATCTACCAATTATATTCAATGCTTTACGATGCACAAGGCATCTCTGAAGGACCTCAAGGGTAGACATAACGCATGGTGCTTGAGACAAATCCTCAACAATACAATAATTGTGAGTAACTCAAGAATTTGGGTTGTGCGTATACCCTTGTAATATAAATTTTGAGGGGTGAAGCACCGTATCATTAGAGGGATTCTATATTTGTAAAGAGCCACCTAGATGGTATGAACATGGATACTTATCAGTAGGACCACCCTTAGTATTGTCATAATTACAAGCTCTTATTTGAATATGAACATCATGTTCACACATATAAACATTAGCATTTGTCGTATTTCCACCTTTCAAGGGATTTCCTTGTGTGCCCCCTTGAGGATTTGTAGGGTTTGTTACAACCATTTTCTGCTACTGTATGGGAAAAGGAGTCGTTAGGAAAATGGGTTTCTATAGGGATACCCTCTAAGATAAGAATCAATGAATGTCATCCATCAAAGGACACTTATGAGTAGAATGATCTATAGGGTATATATTGCAAGGAAATTTCATTTTTTTTTTCTCATTAGTACCTCCTAGATTAACATTAGTATTAGGGGAAGTCCCTTGCCTAGAAGTAGAATTTCTCTTTTTGTTCTTATTCTTACATCTAGGTTGTTGATTGTTCTTCAAATTTGTAAATTATACCAAATGAACATCAAAGGTTTTGGTAGGGACTGAGGAATTTTAAATGTTGTCATAGTCATAGACGGATTATGAGAGATAGTCATTTGTGACATCTGTCCCATGAATTGGCCAACAGAAGAATGGTAAATGGAACTGATAACACCATCAACATGTGGTCCCAGGGCAGGTTTAGGAGGATTTATTGATGGTGAAAGAATATTAGGTATCAACTCATACAAAATACAAGTCCGAGGATAAATCAAATCTAGTTGTTGAGCATGTAGTATAACTTTCTCTTCTATTAGGGATCTTAACATTGCAACATTCTTGGTCATATCATGAAACAAATACTTAACAAATAAATCTGTTAGAAATTGGTCTAGATTTTAGCTCTCGTGATCATATGTCACTATATTTATTCAAGGATATGATTAGAGATATGAGTGGTGATGCTCTTGTTGGAATATTGGTTGTTGTCATTGATGTCAACCCTAGTCATGGGTTTTGGACCACAAGATTGATGAAGGTATTTGGACATGAAGGAAAATGCACATGCAGATACAAAACCCATGGATGGATAGTATACATCATGTTGTTTCTGGTAGTATGTGGAATGTCACGTGGATCCTCATGGTTGAGGAGAAATGAATTTTTTAAGATGACAAAGTGAATTGAAGAAGGAAGTACATGTAGGCCCTAAAGATAATTAAAGAAAAGAATTACAAAATAAGAAAGTGTCAGGTTGGCCCTAATGTTAAAAGGAAGTGACATAAATGGTATAAATAAGCATCATTATACATTCATTTGATACAAGTTAAATTTTAGAGGTAATAAGAAGAAAAGAAGGTCGGATTTCAAGGGAGGATGAAGTCTTTTGGTGATGTGTTTTAAGGTATGTTATTTTCACGTCATCTTACCATTTTTTCTATAACTTTTTTTTAGAATGATTCAGATGGTGAAATCACTATGGTATTGAGAAGAAATATCAAGGTACCTCTGGTAAAAAGTTCAACTCTTGATTCACTATAATTATGGAGATACACTCTGTGGAAAATAGGGTTTGTGACCAGTCCTGAAGCTAGTCAATAAATAGGTGTTCTGGGTAAAACAATCATAACTTATTCATCGAGAATCCAATGAAGTGGGAAAAATTTCATTGGAAATAGTACAGACTATATTTTCTTTTATGTGAGTTTCAGAATCGGATGTTAATTATTGAGCATGGGGAATTCTATGCAAATTCACTCTCCTGAATAGACCAGAATTGAATAAAGTCTACAATTCTTTCTATAACCTCTTTTTGGGGAGGATTCAAGGAGTGAAAATTGGAGGAGTTTTAGAGAATACATTGAGTAATATTATATACAGGATCGGAGTACTCCAAGAATTGAAGAATTGCAGAAATTGAAGAAGTCTTAGGAAGCATTATCAGGTTCTATGTGATGATTGGTTGATGGTGATGATTTAATGTAAATTTTTATTATCTCTCATATATTCTTGGGTGGAAGTAAGGAGCAAGGATGGAGATTTCAAATCTCTCTTGATATTGGAGGATTGTATCTTCCTCTTGGAGGTTTATCCCTCCCTTTACATTTGGAAACTGTAGCTACCTTTAGAAGTCATTACTTCCCTTGAACAATAACTATTGATTATTTCTCATATATTGTGCATGGTGTATTGTGGTGTATTGGTGTAACTCTTATACTATTGTTCATTTCTCATTGGATATAATTGAATGATTTAAGTATAAGTTGAAAAAGGTTTTAAATTGTACTTGATATTGATTCACCCCCCTCTTAGTATCAACAATTGTTATCAGATTAGGTTACTTTTAGTACAGTTTAACCACTGGAAGGAAGATCCTATGCAAAAATGGAAGGCAACATTCCAAATGGGATTCCACCATTTGATGGAAGCAATTTTGAATACTGGAAAAATAGAATGGAAACTTACTTGAAAGATCTTGGGGTAGATGTTTGGTTCTCAGTTGCTTTAGGATACAATGCTTTGAGGAAACCAAAGGCTGTATCTCGGAAGGAAGCAAAAAGGAACAACAAAATGGCAATAGATACCATGTTGGATGGATTGACAAATTTAGTGAAATCCAAGGTGGGATCATGTGCATCAGCAAAATATCTTTGGGACAAGCTACAAGAACTTTATGCAAGGGAAGAAGCAGAAGAAAAGAAGAAGTTGAAGAATATTACAACATCTCATATTTCAAAGAAGAAAATAGAGGTCAGTTATTTTCCTTTAATTGTGAAGGAGTAGGACATGTTGAATTTGAATGTCCTCATCCAAGGATTGAAAGTGATGACAATGAAGAAGAACAAAATCATGAAGTAGAAATGATTCAACAAGAAGATGAGAATCTTAAAAAATTGAAGCATGTTGAGATTGAAAATAGCAAGCTCAAAGACATGTGTAGAAAACTAAGATGTGAATTGGGTAGTTATGAAAAGACAGTTGTAATCTTAAAGAAACAATTAGAAGACTTCAGAAACTAAGAGAAGAAACCATTTCCTTGAAAACTCTACTCGAAGAAGCAAGAAGAATAGAAGAAGTAAAGAAGGTCCAAATGATAAAGAAAGAAGAATATTGTGAGAAACTTGAACAAGAAGTTGTTTCATTGAGGAAGAGCTTAAGAAAATCTCAAGTGCCAAAAGAATTAACACATCTTGGATGCATGGGTGAAACTTCATACAAAGAAGATGCAAATACCAACAAGAAGGTTGAAGAAAGAGCTACACAAACAGTTGATGAGAAGTGGACCAGGATACCAGAAAGAAGGAATGATTACAAAAGAGATGAATATCCAAGAAGACCTCCTACATTCAGGAATCAAAGAAGCTTCAATCAGTATGAAGGAAACTATAGAAGAGTAGATCATGAACCTAGATGGACTACATTACAAATAATGTCACTTACTCCCAGGTATCAAAATTTCTTTCTTGGTCATTATTATACTTGCAAAAATTTTGGACATAAGGCAATTAATTGCAGAATCAATGAAAGAAATAAATACACAAGAAACATGAATGGTGCAAACATAAGATATGGAAATAATCATGGATTTGTCAACATAAGTTATAATTCATTTTACCCATTGATGGACAAAAATATTGTATGCTACAAATGCAATTATCTTAGTCACAAAGCACGAGATTGCAGATATATGAATGAAGATGTCCCTATGCCAACCACAGTATGGAGAAGTAAAGAGATTCCAAACAATGAAGATTGTCGAATAGCATTAATCGTTGAAGAATGTAAAGAAGAAGATGAATGGTACATAGACAATGGATGTTCTTCACACATGACCGGGGATCAAGACACATTCATCATCTTCAAGAGAAAGGGTGGCAATGTTTCATTTGGAGATGACTCATCTGCCAAAATACTTGGAGAAGGTGTAGTAGAGCTTGGAAGAAAAAATGTAAAAGAAAATAATTTTCTATTGGTTGAAGACTTGAATCATAATCTACTCAGTGTTAGTAAAATGTTTTATCAAGGATACACTCTTACATTTGACTCCCAAAAATGTAAAATCGGAGAAAATAAATCAAGAAGATTGGTTGCAACTACAACAAGAAGATCAAACAACTTATACATCCTAGACATGAAGAAGAGAGAGAAGACATAAGCCACACAAAAGGATTCCAAGGAAGAAAAAGTCCCAAAGACCAAAAATAAGGATGAAGTATTATTGAGTGCCACATGTTTAGGGGGAGCAGCCCCAAAGAAGAAGGTTACCTTTTGCCATTAAACTTAGGGGGAGAAGCCATACCCTTTGCTATTGATTTCAAATGGGGAGAGAAATTGGGATCATGATGATAGGGGGAGCATGAGTGTTTCTATCAATGACAAAGGGGGAGATTGTTGGAAGATTGGTTGTTATCATTGATGTCAACCCTAGTCATGGGTTTTAGACTGCAAGATTGATGAAGGTATTTGGACATGAAGGAAAATGAACATGAAGATACAACACCCATGGATGGATAGTATACATCATGTTGTTTCTGGTAGTATGTGGCATGTCACGTGGATCCTCATGGTTGAGGAGAAATGAATTTTTGAAGATGACAAAGTGAATTGAAGAAGGAAGTACATGTAGGCCCTGAAGGTAATTAAAGAAAAGAATTACAAAATAAGAAAGTGTCAGGTCGACCCTAATGTTAAAATGAAGTGACATAAATGGTATAAATAAACATCATTATACATTCATTTGATACAAGTCAAATTTCATAGGTAATAAGAAGAAAAGAAGGCCGGATTTCAAGGGAGGATGAAGTCTTTTGGTGATGTTCTCTAAGGTATGCTATTTTCAGTTCATGTTACCATTTTTGCTATAATATTTTTTCTATAACGATTCAGATGGTGAAATCGCTATGGTATTGAGAAGACATATCAAGGTACTTCTGGTAAAAATTTCAGCTCTTTATTTTCTATAATTATGGAGATACACTATGTGGAAGATATGGTTTGTGACCAGTCCTGAAGCTAGTCAATAAACAGGTGTTCCGGGTAAAACAATCATAACTTCTTCATCGAGAATCCAAATTAAGTGGGACAAATTTCATTGGAAAGAGTACGGACTTTAGTTTCTTTTTTGTGAGTTTCATAATTGGATGTTAAGTATTGAGCGTGGGGCATTCTATTCAAGTTCACTCTCTTGAATAGACCAGAATTGAATAAAGTCTACCATTCTTTCTATAACCTCTTTTTCGGGAGGATTCAAGGAGTGAAAATTGGAGGAGTTTCAGAGAATCTATTGAGTAATATTATTTACAAGATCAGAGTACTCCAATAATTGAAGAATTTTAGAAATTTAAGAAGTCTCGGGAAGCATTATCAGGTTCTATGTGATGATTGGTTGATGGTGATGATTTAATGTAAAGTTTTATTATCTCTCATATATTCTTGGGTGGAAGGAAGGGGAAAGGATGGAGAGTTCAAATCTCTCTTGATATTGGAGGATTGTATCTTCCTCTTGGAGGTTTATCCATCCCTTTACATTTGGAAGTTGTAGCTACCTTTGGAAGTCATTACTTCCCTTGAACAATAGCTATTGATTATTTCTCATATATTGTGCATGGTGTATTGTGGTGTATTGGTGTAACTCTTATACGATTGTTCATTTCTCATTGGATATAATTGAATGGTTTAAGTATAATTTGAAAAAGGTTTTAAATTGTACTTGATACCGATTCACCCCCCTCTCAGTATCAACAACTCTAATGCAAGGATGTCAAAAGATCTATTCCATATTCATAATGGAACAAAAGTTGAAAATGGGTCAAGAAGGCCATCACTAAAGATGAAAAATCATGAAATGAAGCTCCTAGAAACTCAATATGCAACTTAGCAACACTCTTAGTTATGGTTCATTAGAAAAGATTAAATATCACATGATCGTTCACCAAGGAGTTGGATGAAAACAAAAGGTGGAACCTCATGACATGGGTAGAAGGATATTCTCCGGACCACTTGTCAAAATTTCATATGTCCGGTGGTAATTTAGTCAATATAAATAACCAAGATGGACAATGCTTAATGGGTTCATCCATCAATTGGGATATATATGGTAAGTTCAAGGTAGACAAGAATGGAAACTTAGTAGGAAAACATATTATGGTGGATAAATGATGGGCCTTGTGACCTATATGAAGTCACAGATCCCCCCACCCAACTTCCCCCTTGGAAAGGTGTTGCACTAGTTGTGGGGCCAACCTCGTGTTGAATATTTCAACCAAAAGGAAAACCTGCATTAGGGGTTGTTGACCGACCTATGGGTATACCAGAGATGGGTGGAAACTTGCCACTAATATTGTAACCAAGGCTTTGCTACTTGCTGGAAATGAATCCATACATAGGAAACTATGTGGACACATTGGGCATGCTAAAAATAGGCATACTTAAGGAAGGAATAAGTGTAATGACCAGATGATTTCCCAAATTAGGATAACTCAATGTCTAAGGCATAGAAATGGGAGTATTCATCCCACTAAAAATAGGTCTGGAGGTGCCAATGATGAATCTTGGGCCTTGCAGCCCATTAGAAGTAACAGATTCCCCCATTCCACTACCCCATTGGGAAGGAGTTGCACTAGTTGTGGGGCCAGCCCCATGTTGAACATTCCAACCAAGAGTAAAATCTACATTAGGGGTTTCCAATATACCTATGGGTATACTAGAGATAGGTGGAAACTCACTACCGATGTTGTAACTAAGGATTTTCCCCTTGTTGAAAATGAATCCTAACATAGGTAATTGTGTGGACATGGTGGGAATGCTAAAAAGACACATACTTAAGGAAGGAATAGGTGTAATGATTGGTTGAGTTCACAAACTAGGGGCTCTAGTTTTCTATGGCATAGAAATGGGAGTAGTTATCCCATTAACATCAAGTATGGAGGTGCCAATGGTGACTCCTCTCAACATGCTTGAGGTAGTGGGAGTAGGTATTCCCACACTAGATAACCAAATGATGCCTAACATCATATGTGAACTGCTAAAAAGGGAATAAGGATCACACAAAGGTGGTTCACCTACCTTGATAAGCAAAGGGTCTGAAATCTCTGCCAAATGAGGATTAAAATTAAGTAGAATATTTTCATCAATGACTTTGTTATTGAAGTGTTCAACCTCCTCCAAATATGAGGAATGACCCATATAATTATGCGTGTGTCATTCGGTGTGGACAACTACCACTTGATGGTTGATGATTCCTCTATATTCAAAGTAAATCCTTGTTTCCTACGAGAGTAGAAAGGAGGTTGGTCAACCATGGTGAAAGGTGTGTTTCAGTGAAAGAAAAATAAAATATGGCCAACTGGACACAAGTCAACATAGAGCACACCTTAACAATCTATAAGCTCCAACATAAAAGAAATTGATAGTCAAAGGGGCCTTTCAAAAAAAAACCTAGGATTTTCAAGGCCTATGATTAATTAGCGAAGGTAGAAGAGATAGTTATGGTAACCTTCACACAAAAATATCCCAAGGTGCAAGTACCCTCATCAATAAAAGAACCCTCTAGGGGAGGTGAAATGGAGATTATGCCTCTGCCTCATGTATTGCAAGAACTTCCCACTTGTGGTCACTCATGTGATACACCAGGAAAATCCACTACGTCTACCACTTCACAATCTACGGTTGGGGGGGGCATCCATGATTAAAGTATTTTTATATGGGTATGGAATACAAGTCAAATTCATCAACACTGAAGCTATAGAGAAAAGTGGTGTCACCCTTAGGACTTGCCACTTTGATCCAAAAACCCCATACATGTGATATCCCACCAAAAAAACGAAGAGAGGATAATCTTCTCTACTTTCTCATCTTGATTGTATTCTTTGACACATGTTTTAGATGTTTTTTCTCAGAAAGTGATCCTTTCTACTAATGGATTTGTAACTCTTTATTCAAGTCTTAGTTTGGTTAGGTGGCCCAGAAGAATTTACTCTCCAACCCTACACCAAGGCCCTAGAATCTAGACTAAAATGTGTTTGTTGTAAAGAAAATGTCTATTTATTTTTAATATTATGTTGCTTGATCTCTCTCTAGCTTTGGTGCTTCACCAAATAACCTACACAATCATCCAACAAGAAACACCTTCCTCATTCCCCATAACAATAAATATAAATTGCATGAATAAATTCTTAATCTAATAACTCAAGCTAACTAGAATGACACAAAATCTCCTTAAAGATGCAATAATGTAGTTATCGAATTAATGAGAATTATGACCTCAGAACGAGAACTCTGGTGCAAAAAACCCAATTTTGTGTGTCAAAAAAAAAAATCAACCCCCGTTTCAAAACATGGTGATACCGATAGCACCCATTTTTTGAAGGGTGATTAAAATTGACCCTCAAATCAAAAAGTGATGCTACATGTAGCACTCTTCTTATTTTTGGATTTAAAATTGTTACTTAATTAAAACAGTGGCCTCAATCACTCTTACTGTCACGAACAAAGAACTTCAAATTAGCTTGTAAATCAAAATGTTGTATTTGATTTATTAATCAATTTTATTTTAGTTTTTAAATTTAGAATTAAAAATAAATAAATCGAAAAAAGAAACTACACAAACATGTTTCTTTTTTTCTTTGAATTTAATTTTTTTTAAAGAAAAATAAAAATAATATATATATATATATATATATATATATATATATATATATATATATATATATAATAAAAAACACAATTTTAATTAAAAAACCCTCTTTTCTAAAATGGAAAATAACATGTTTAATGAAAATACACAGTTTTTAAATGAAAAACATATTATTGTTAATAAAAAACACCCTATTTTATATAAAAATAAGAAATGACCGTATTTTATATAAAAATAAGAAATGGATTATTTTGAAAGAGTATTTAAAAATCAAATAACTGTTTGAAAATAAAATAAAAATGAAAAAACAAAATTTTAAAAACTAGAATTAAAAAAAAAATGTACAACTATTACTTTAAAAATTCAAACTTAAAAAAAAAATGGAAAAAGAAAAATCAAAACAGTGCATAAAAAAAATTAATGTGGAAAGAGGGAGGGTGATGCCCAGCATTGACCTCCCCCTTTTCACCTCATAGCATGACTCATGCATGAGGTGGAAGGGGGGAGGGTGATGCTAGGCATCGTCTCCTCCCCCTTCCAACATTAATTTTTTTTTATTTTTATTTTTTAATTTTATGTATTATTTTAAATTATTATTTGTAATTTTTTTTTTATTTTTTATTTTTTAAAGTTTGTTTTTTTAAGAAAATAGTTGTCTTTTATTATTATTATTATGAAATTCTGGTTTTAGAATTTAATTTTTCAAATTTTATTTGATTTTTAAATATTTATTTTATTTTTAAACATTTTCTCAAACAATATTATTTATTTTTTTTATAAAATTGGTTGTTTTTTCATTAATTTTTTTTTTTTTTTTTTTAAATGTGT
>ML780460.1:131182-167369 GCA_009831015.1 Picea engelmannii | reverse complement strand
TTTGCTTTAAAGAAAAAAAAAATGTATGTGGAGTTTCTTTTTTCAATTTACTTATTTTTTATGTAAATTAAAAAAAATAAAATAAAATCGATTAATAAATAAAATGTCACTTTTCGATTTACAAGCTAATTTGAAGTTCATTGTTCCTGATAGTACCAATGATCGGGGCCACTAAGTCGTAATTTTAACTCAAAAAATAAGAAGGGTGTTATAGATAGCATCACTTTTCGATTTGCGGGTCAATTTTAACCATCTTGCAAAAAAGGGGTGCTATCAGTAGCACCATTTTTTGAAACAGGGGTAAAAAATGAAACCTTTAAAAAATGAGAACTCTAGAGATTTCTCGTTAAGTTGTTAACTTTGTTCAATAAGATACATAAATAAAGAGATTTATTTTATTTTTTGTAGGGGGAGGAGGAGGGGGGCAGGGGGGGATGATTACCTTTAGATTCACCACTATAACCCAAAGTCCTCATTAGTCACAAATCCACCTTCATCAAACAAGCATGATCCAAAACTATACCACGACAAGATAACCAAGTGAATGGTTAATAGCTCTCACCTAAGCTCTAATCACACTAATGTTGATTCCCAACACTCAACAATGGTATAAAAATCACAACCAAGGATTCTCACTACAATCCAATAGCATAAGGACACTTGTATATAGACTCCCATCCCTTCACTTTGAATATATTACTTATAGATTCTTGAGGAGAGAATATGTTGGAAATTTCGTTTTCATTGATGTCAACCTTGATAAATAGGTGAAATATTGTTGATTGATTGGCATGAGAAGCATTGTCAATATTGGACATATTGTTATGAAGGTGACTTGAATGTCAAGCATTGTCAATATTGGACATAATGTTATGAAGGTGACTTGAATGTCAAGCATTGTCAATATTGGAAATAAAGGTATGAAGGTTACTTGAATGCCAAGCATTGTCAATATTGGACATAATGTTATGAAGGTGACTTGAATATCAGTAGAAAGATAATATTGATGAATATATTGTATGAGCTTGATACACTCATCCTATATTGTATAAGGTTGAGATTGTGTCATTAACATCCATGCACAAAAGAAAAAAATGTGAAGAAATTGTCCAGATAAAAAGGGTAAATGGATAATCTAAGATGGATCCATACAAATCACAAATAAAGAATTTATTAAGACATGGTTCATTAAAAGTGATTCAGAAAATCTCAATTGAAGAAGAGTCCAGAGATGAGACATAATTTCAATGGTGGATGTTTGGTGAGGAAGCATTGACACTATCGATTCACAAGTCGAGTCGATTCAAACAATAATAAGGTCGACTATCTGGAAGTCGATTGACTGCAAGACAAGTTGAAGGCAAGTCGATCGACTGCAAGCCTGCATATTGATGGAAGTTGGATAAGACAAGCCGATCAATTTCAAGACGAATCGAAGACAATTCGACCAACCGAAGGTCGAAGTCGTAGGAAAATTGAGTCAGGAAATACAAGTTGGCCAAAATCAAGTTGAGACGACCAAAGTCGAATTTCTCAAGTCAGTTTTCTTCCAAGTTGAGTCGGTCTAAGAAATAAGTAGCCTAAAGGTTGAAGTCAAAGAAAAAATAAATACAAATCGAGTTGAGGCTGAAGAAACATGGGTCGACTAGAATTGAAATACTCAAGTCGAAATTTCTCCTAGTTGAGTCGACCAAAAATATGCTTGTTGGTCAAATGAGAAAGAAAATACGAAAAATGGTGAGACCATGTCAAAGATTTAGTGACTAGCAGTTGAGAGGGAACCGATTTCAATATAACCATCAAGTAAAATGTTTAAAAGTTGAGTTTAAATCAGCACCAACAAAGGAGATATGTGGAGGTCAATTTAGACATTCAAGAAAAGGCAATATGTACTGAAGTCGATCTAGCATCCGATGACGAAAGGAAAATATGGGCAAGTTTTATTCAACAAACTGTTTAGATCAGCCACCTCGCACACGTTTTGGGGAAATTTCTCGCGCATCGACTAATTGTGTATGTTCTACAAAAAACCCATGTCATAGAATTTTAAAATTTATATCTATCACTACATAATACTCATACAAAAATCGTTGTCTAAATTGGTGTACGAAAATCAATTAATAAAAGTTACCATTTGTGTTAATTAAATGAAAGGGTGCAATGTTTCATTCCAAAATGACACATTGTTTCAAAGTGGTGCCCTTTAGAGGACTATATAAGTAAAGGAATATGAAGGGAAGAAGGTGTCTTGGTGGATATATATATATATATATATATATATATATATATATATATATATATATATAATGGATTGAATAAAAATTCATTATATCAGGTTGGTTTTTATTTACAAGTTGAGTCTTGTCATGATTATTGGATTCCTCACATATCATTTGGATTTGAGATCAACAAGATGAGTCTTGTTATGAGGGTTAGATTCTTCATTTCTCAGTTGGATCTGAGAACTACAAGTTGGGTCTTGTATCAGAGAGTTAGATCTCTTATATTCAATGGAAGTTGAAGATATTAAAGAATTGATTTTATTTGTATTCATTCAAGTTAAATAAATAAAAGAATGATATTTTATCTACTTCATATATCTTGTGTTATACATGTTTATGAATAATTAATTGAATCACATATATCATATTCAGTTAATTTAGTTAATCTATGAAAGTGTGAAAAGTAGCCAAAAGTTCCAGACACTCATTCACCCCCCCCCCCCTCTTAGTGGTAGTGTGTGTTTCAAAAATTGGTATCAAAGTCGGTTCCTTCACTACAGTTTAACCACTCAATTGTTCTGAAGAGAAAAAATGGTATCAAAGTAAGGTATATTCAATTAAAAACAGTCTAATCACTGGAAGAAAGATCCTCCTAAATACACAAATGGATGAACAAATGGCTCTCTCCACAAATGAAGCTCCTTTATTTAATGGAAAAGACTGCTCTTCATGGAGGTAAAGAATAAAAATATATCTGAAGTCAAGAGGATCTAGAGTCTGGGACTCAGTAGTAAGTAAACCTTGATACTTAACTAACTCGATGAAAAAATCCAAAACTACAAAAGAAGCAAAGAGAAACAATTCAATGGAATTAAAATCGATCCAGAATGGACTGTCAGACCGAATCAAAGAAAATATGGGACATTCCACCTCTTCCAAAGTATTATGGCTCCATATAGAGAGTTCTTATCAGAGTAAAGTAAAAAACACATAAAAATAAGACAATACCATCAAGGAATTGATGCAATCCCCAGTCATCAATAAAGAAGACAACTCAAGCGAGGAATTGATGCAATCCACAGTCATTAGTAAAGAAGACAACTCAAACAAGGAATTTATGCAATCCGCGGTCATCAAAGAAGAAGACAACTCAAACAAGGAATTGATGTCATCCCTAGTCATCAATGAAGAAGACAAATCCATCAAGGAATTGATGCATACCTTAGTAATCAATGAAGCAAAAATACAGAATCTTAAGACTGATGTTATAGTTGCATTAGAAGAGATTCATATGGAACTAGGAAATGGTATATATATTGAAGTTCTTGTGGAGGCTCTTGATAATATTAATACACAACTATGTGCACTATTAGGATATTTAGACACTTAGGAGTTAGTTAAGATCTACTTGGTCTAATGTGTCATTAGGTAAAAGTGTGTTTCTTTAGTATGCATTAGTATGCATTTGTAGTTAGGAAATCCGACGGTCACGATATGTTCTCGACATAGAGTGATCTGACGATTCACATTCTCCTCGATCTTAATGGTCATTGATATGTAGCTTAGCACCCGATTGGTTCATTATCTCTATTTAAATAGAATGGAGGGTCATTTGTCGATGATCAATTGTGATAAAATCTCTTGTAAAATCTCTATGTAATCTTTTTCTTTTGCATTAATAAACTGTTCCAAGTGGCTGCATTGGTTGGGGTTGTGGATGTTTCCCCGTAGGGGTTTTACCATGTCAAGAAATCGGTGTGTTGATATTTGATCTGGTTGTGTGAGTGTTTACTTAAGGTGTTCTTCCTCTATTGGAATACATGTGTTGTCGAACATGGTATCAGAGCCTGTTTGAAGACCCGCTCATGTTGTACATCAAGATCGTGAAGCCGAGTTGCCCCATCTCCATTCTCTTCCATTTCCATACATTTATGGAATGAGAGGACCGCTCCATTGCGTCCAAAGCGCTTGTTTCATTCAGGAACATTTTTCATTTCACTCGAAAATGTTTATGTTTGCCCAAGATACAACCATTTCAGTCAGATCTGGAGGTATAAATATTGAATATGCCATTTTTAAATTTTTGCAGAGTATTATTTTGGTTTTATTTTGGTTTTATATTATTTGTTTTCGGGTTGCTACTCTTTTAGATCTTTGTATGCTCTTTTCCTTTGCCCTGTGTGATCTCGACAAATTAGAAACAGATAGTAAAAGGTGCATTTTTCGGGTAAGCTAATGGAGATCTAACCCTTGTTGTCATCGAGAAGCGAAAATCTTTTCTTGTGTGAAAATAGTTTTTTTTAGCACGCTCTCCAAGGCCATCATCCACAACAACAACAACAACCCCAATCCTCTTGCTAAACAATACAATATGTTCTTCTAGACCATTTGGTTAAAAGTTTCCTTATTACATAAGAGGTCTTGATTTCAAGTCTTTAATTTTGTTACCTTTTTTGAAAAAGTTCATGCTCCATTGTAAAGTGTATTTCACTTCAAGTATAAAAGTGAATCACTATAATTAGCTTTAATATTTTAGAGTTATTTATTTTGCATACAAATTTTATTTTATAAAGTAACATCATTGTAAAAGTGATCCCCGCTTATTTTTATAAAAGTGGGTCACTTCATAGAGCAACTTACACTGTCATGTGGTCCTTTGGTTATCGTTTATGCCTTTTTTTAAAAGGGCATAACTTTTACATCTGAAGTCCGTTTTCAGTGCCGCTTTTTTTTAAAGCGCCTATTTTTTTGATATTTTTCCATCCAGATCATCATTTTCAATTTTTAAATCCATATTATCTACATATTTAATATGGTTTCTTCAAGTAATATTTTGCTTACCAGCACCAACTACTTCCAATGGAAATCCCATATGGGGGATTTATTAAGAAGTAAAGGCTTGTACTAGATTACCTTGGGAAAGGAAACAACACCCACTGATGTTGATAAGAAATTCAAATGAGATAATAGGAATGAAAAATCATGCGGATTAATCGGAATGCCCATCTCTCCTAATTTAAGATTCCACCTTCAATCAATTGATAAACCCAAAGAAGCTTGGAAAAAGATTGAATCTATGTTTGGTAAACACAATTTTATTCGAGCACAAAAATTAGAAAATCAAGTACTGACCTTAATTCCAAGTGTTTTTTCTTTCATTGAAGACTATCTATCTAAGTTTAAAACACTCATAACTTTATGTGAAAAATGTAAAATAAATATAGATGAAGATCGTTGCATCTATCTTATTATTTCTAAGCTAGGTAGTGCAGATTTTGTGTTTTTATCTACCTTTTATGCCATGCAAGAGGCTCTAGGGACATCTTATGTAAAACCCACGCTCGAGAACTTTTATAATGATTTAATTAGAGTGAAATATAAACTTGTACAAATTGGAGTGATCAACATTGTAGGTACCTCCAACAAAGCCTTAGTCATCCATTAGAAAGATAAAACCAAGAATCCCAAGAAGCAACATCCTCACCACAACAACAAGAAATATAAGGTTCCCAAACACACTCATACAACTTCAACTCCTAATCATGACAAAGGAGAAAAATATAAAAATAAGAAGACTGACAAACATCGCAAATTTTGTGATAAAGATGGTCATGATGAGTCCAAATGTTTCAAGAATATGGTAGCTTTAGAAGCATCCATGAAGAAGCACATATTAGTATTGATTCTACTTCTTCTTCTTCTTCTCATGGACATGCACTTTCTACTTCTAGTTTCTCCTTCAATACAACTTCTACTTCTACTTTTGATGAGTGGCTTATTGATTCTGGAGCATCTTATCATATGGCTAAGGATAGAGACATATTTTATGCTCTAAATGAATGTAACACCAAGAAAATATTTGTTAGTTTTGATAGATCTCTTAGTGTTGAAGGATCTGGAACAGCTCAAGTGGAAAATGGTCATTTCAATGATGTATTATGTGTTCCAAGTCTTTCTTATAACCTTCTATCAGTATATCAAATCACTCATTCAGGTGAAGGTAAAATCGTAGAGCTTTCACCTCACCAAGTTTTAATCAAGGATCTAAAAGATCCTAAGCATGTTCTTGCAACTGGAATTGCTGATGATATTACTAGGTTGTACAAGTTTGACAACTTTGGGTCATCATCTTTTTCATCAGTTTTTGTTGCTCATAGCGATGAATTGAGAAAAATTTGGCATGAGGGGTTTAGTCATCTAAAATAACTCTCATTGCAACAACTATGTAATCAACATATGGTGACTGGTCTTCCTCTTTTTTCATGTGGAGATGGTGTTTTTGTCTATTGTGTTCTCAACAAACATCATCGGGATAGTTTTGACAAATGTGCCTCTTGGCACGCCTCGGGCCCTTTGCAGCTTGTTCATAGTGATTTGTGTGTTCCACTTTCTTCTCCTTCTTTTTTTGGGTGCAAGTATTTCTTAACTTTCATTGATGGATTTTCCAGACGTACTTGGGTTTACTTCTTAAAACTTAAGAGCAAATTTTTAGACAAGTTTTTGGCCTACAAGGCCCTTGTAGAAAAGCAATCTAGACATCAAATTCAAAGGTTAAGAACAGATAATGAAGGCGAATATGTGAAAAATAATTTTATAAGTTATTGCACTACACATGGCATCCAGATGCAACACACTATTTTATATACACCACAACAAAATTGTGTTTCTAAGAGAAAGAACCGCACATTAAAATAAATGGCTAATTGTATGATCCAATCTAAGGGATTAAGTCTAAAGTATTGGGTGGAAGCCATCAACTGTGCAAATTACACAGAAAATTGCAGTCCCATAAAGGCTCTTACAAATATAACATCGGAAGAAGCTTGGAATAAAATTAAACCATATGTAAGTCACTTTTGTTTATTTGGTAGTATATCTTGGGCTCACATTCCTAATGAGAAAAGGAAATTATTGCAGCCTAAAAGTGAGAAGTGTATATTTGTTGGTTATTCTGAAGATGTCAAAGGTTATAGACTTCTTCAACCACATTGTAATGAAATTATTATTAGAAGAGATGTTAAATTTGATGAAAATATCTTGGCCTACAAGCCTAATTCAACATTTGTGCCTTCTTTGACCTGCAAGTCTAATTCGACGTTTGTTCCTTCTTTGGCCTGTGAGAAATATTCAACGTTTGTGCCTTATTATGTTCTAATTTATTCTTCAAATGATGACAGTAAGGATGAAAATCCACCTCCGCCTGCTCAGCTTCCTCCAGATGATTCCTTTGAACCAGCACCAGCTCCAGCTCCACTGCTTCCTATATGGGTCTGTTCAACATGAGAAGAAGTTGGTGATCTTGTCGGTGATCCTTCATATCACCATCAAACATGTTCACAGTTCCTGTGAAACTTTTCTCTTTTGGCTCAAGTTTCAGAGACTCATGATCCAGAGACATTTGTAGAAGCTTTAGGTCATCTAGATTGGGATACAACAATGAATGAAGTGTATCGTTCTTTAATGGAAAAAGATACTTGGGATCTTGTACATCTTCCAAAAGGAATAAAGCTTATCATATGTAAATGGGTCTACAGAGCTAAGTATGCATTATATGGAAGTGTTGAAAGACACAAGGCTCGGTTAGTTGCCAAAGGATTTTCCCAAGTTGAAGGAATTGACTATAATGAAAACTTTGCCCATGTAGCCAAAATGAATTCCATCTGCCTTGTTCTTTCCCTTATTACCTCACATAAATGGGAGTTCCATCAGATGGACGTTAAATATTCCTTCTTGCATGGAGATTTGCAAGAAGAAATATACATGGAACAACCTCCTGGCTATGTCTAAAATGACTCTAGCCTTGTTTGTTGCCTTAAGAAATATCTTTATGGTCTCGAGCAAGATCCTCGAGCTTGGTATGCCAAAATGGACAGCTTTCTTATTGCCACTGGATTCTCTATATGCCATTCTAATCCTAATGTCTATACCAAGAAAGTATGAATCCATCTCATAATCCTTGTCCATTATGTTGATGACCTTATCCTTATTGGTAGTCACTCAAAATGTTTAAACCATGACATCAAAACCATCCTTAAGAAGAAATTTGAAATGACAGAATTAGGATTTTTGCACTATTTCATTGGCCTACAAGTTTTTCAAAACAATGAAGGAATTTTTCTTTCCCAGTCCAAATATTCTTGTCACCTTCTTCGTTGCTTTCACATGGACGATTGTAAACCATCCCCTTCTCCCTTCCAATTTGGAGTCAAGC
The DNA here is from genome assembly GCA_009831015.1 of Picea engelmannii. NCBI lineage: Eukaryota > Viridiplantae > Streptophyta > Pinopsida > Pinales > Pinaceae > Picea > Picea engelmannii. Next base: position 158,936 of record ML780460.1, on the reverse strand, counting down.
TTGTTTCCACCTGTACTTCTCCTAAAGTTGATGCCACCTTGTACCATTAGTTAGTTGGTAGCCTCTTATACTTGACTCATACTTGTCCCGATCCTTCCTTTTTTGTTGGCCTTGTTTCCCGTTATATGCAAAAACCCCATGAAATCCATTGGAAAATAGCTAAAAGGATACTTCACTATGTTTGTGGTAAAGTTTAGTTCAGGATACATTACAAATCAGGGGGGACTCCTTTATTGGTTGGTTTCACTAATTCAGATTTGGTTGACGACCCTGATAATTGAAAGTCTACTGCGGGTTATTTTTTCATCCTTGGTTGAGGACCTGTCACTTGGGCCTATAAGAAACAACAGGCTATTGCACTTTCTTCAGCAGAAGCAAAGTACCAAGCAATGGTAAATGTAAGTCAAGAAGCCTTATGGCTTCAACGGATTATTTCATAGTTTGGCTTCCAGCAGCAACATTCGACCAGCCTTTGGTGAGACAATCAAAGTTCCATCAAGCTTGCCAAAGACCCAATTCAACATTAGTGCAACAAACACATCGAGCTAAACATGCACTTCATCATAAATCTCATTCATGATCAAGTTATTGAAGTGCTCTTTTTCCCTACAGAAGATCAAGTTGCAGACATTTTCACAAAGTGGGTTACAGAAGCGAAGTTTTCTGAACTTCGATCTATGTTAGGAGTTCAGGAAGTTGTCATTAAGGGGGGATATGCTCTAATGCCTCCTTCCTTCTCCTATTATGTCACTATTTTAAATCCTTCAATCATATCCCAAGTTGTTCTTAAGGGGGGATGTTAGGACATTTATACACTCAGGAGTTAGTTAAGATCTACTTGGTCTAATGTTTCATTAGGTAAAAGTTTGTGTCTTAGTGTGTTTCTTTAGTATTCATTAGTATGCATTTGTAGTTAGAAAATTTGACGTTCATGATATGTTCCCGACATAGAGTGATCTTATAGTTCATATTCTCCTCGATCTTAACTACCATTGATCCATGGCTTAACACCCGATTGGTCCATGATATCTATTTAAAGAGCATGGAGGGTCATTTGTCGATGTTCGATTGTGATAAAATATCGTGTAAAATCTCTTTGTAATATTTTTCTTTTGCATTAATAAACTGCTCAAAGTGGTCGCGTTGGTTGGGGCCATGGATGTTTCCCCATACAGGTTTTACCATGCCAAAACATTGGTGTGTTGATCTTTGATCTGGTTCAAGGATGATTTTAAGGATGGAAATTTGTTTTAAAATGTAGAAACCTTGGTGAATCTTACTAATCCTTCATATGCCAACTATAAATGATTGGCGATATTTTTGTAAAAATATTCAAATTTCTAAGGATTTTATATATTTTTTATAAATTTTTGGCGATTTTTAAGGTAAAATAATTTTATCCTATAGAATTTGGGCGAATCATTTTTAAAATAGCGAATCTCGATTTTGGAAAAACCATGGAAAATTAGCCCATGAGTGAAATTTAGCCCCTAAAATCATCCCTGAGATTTTGGTTGTGTGAGTGGTTACTGAAGGTGTTCATCCTCTGTTGGAATACTTGTGTTGTCAAACATGCACTCTATAAGAGTTGGAGAAACTTCAAAAGAAAGATATGTTGCTAATACAACAATTAAATCAATCTAACAACCATGAAGAGAAAGAACAAAAGATTCAACTAGAAGACAAAGAAGAAGAGATCAATATATTAAATATTGAAGTTGTCGATCTAACAAAAGAAATGAATGAGTTGAAGGTGTTAGCACCAGAAGTCACTCCTAGATTGCAGCAGGAGTAAGCCTGGCACCCATTAGTTTATATGTCATGGGTTGTTTATGAAGGGTGACCGAATGGGACTAAACTCAGAACATTATCGTTTTAACTCAGAAAAATGGGTTGGAAATACATATCTAGGTGAGGTCTTGATCTAAATTAGGCCAGTAAGTTTGTATAGTAGTGATTAGGTGGAGGAAAAACAAGAAAGGAATGAAATTCTACTCTAGACATCTGGTCTTCCAGCAGGCCTTGGAGGAAAAGTCTCAGATATGAGATCCTCTCAAACCTGACAACTTCAAGAAACTTAAAATGATGCAATAAATGATATAATCAAACCTACATTATATATTCATCACAACACCCGACTGGATCATCCATGCCCTGGATTTAAGAGTCAGAAGAAAAGAGTAAGGAAGAGGTTGGCTTCCATTAAACAAGAAGTCTCAAATATCCTTCTATAACCAGAGAACCAGAGGCCTCGCTAAAAATTTACAATTGGGAGCTTAGTTCTACCATCGATCCTTTACCAAATATCAAAATTGAGTATTTATACTCAAAAAAAAATCTCAGGAGCATAATCGAGAAGTTTCATTAAAGGCATTACATATGCATGCTTCCTCACAAACTGCGCATGCAATTTCCTGTCAGAACGGTCCCTGTCAGATGCAATCGTTTATCATGAAGACTCTACAGCTAATTTGAAGTGCTTACGGTCCTTTATTGGTTTTCCATTTATGGTGGAAACGATGTTCAATTGTCCCCCCAACAACCTCAATAAATGCTTCATTGGAATTCGTAAGACCCAAGCCAAATCTACCTCTCCAGGACATGGCAGCCTTAGCATTCATCGTCTGGATTTGATTTGGATGCTTACGGGGAAGCCTAACAGAGGACGTGGCTGCTGACAAAGTGATAGGCACGCTTAGTATGGAGGAGTGAATGGGAGATGGTCAGGTGGAAAACTGTGAATGGATGAGGAGACTGTCGATGGCATGGGGGTCACACAAGCGAAAGTTGAGGTGTAATGGGATGGATGTGATGTGGAGCGAGGTGGCACGGGTGGTAGGAAATGAGAAAGGGACAGGTATTGCCTGGACAATGAGTGGAAGACATATGGAGGGAGCGGAAGTGATGAGGGGCGACCACTTGTCGGCCCGGGATAGGGCACTATGTGCACATGCACATATTGGGTCTTTAGCTGACATGTAGTGCCTGCAAAAACCACGGTTGTTTTCCCTGACCCACTCCACCTTTTTTATCCTGTGCACATTTTGAAGCCCTGATATGGTCGTCAACCATTGATCGGGGGCACTCAGCTCTTGACCACCTAGATCTGCATGCTCCTTATCATGTCGCATTAGAACATCTCATCACCCCTCTGACTTAGGGTATAAGATAAATTGTGGGTTTTAGCCCACTTCTTGTCATTTTTTTTCCATGGTGTCCATTCTGAAGGAAGAACGCCCCCTTGACCAACATATGTGATAACATTAGGCTCCATGGGGGATGGATTGCTCCTTGTGAGATGCCAAAAACTCTTATGCAGTTCCAGTGCCTTGTTGTTGGGCTATGGAGTCACTTATGAACTGAAAAACAAAAACAAAAGAAAAAAAATATTTACAAATACATGAGAGCCACCTATGGCTCAAACAAAGAATTTCTTTAGAAAATGCCAATTTACAGGGCCACCAAAAATTTCATTGCCCTCCAAATTCTGCAACCTATAGGTATTATTTGGAATTATCTCAAAAACTTTGAAGGGCCCAATTCACAAGGCTTCGAATTTGTTGTGCTTTCCTCTGTCCTGCCTGGGTGCATCCCATTTAAGCACTAGATCTCCCAAGTGGAAATCTTCTTTTCTCACCTTTCTTTCAAAGGCCTGCTTGATCCTTTACTGATGGTTATGAGCTATGTCTGTCACCTACTCTCTAGTCAACCACACTTCCACCAGTTGATGAATACTTCTGATCATGTCATCAGTCTCCCCTTGGTAGTCTTGGAATAATTTCTATATAGGGAGGGCAAGGTGAGAAGGAAAAATTGCTTCATCCCCATAGACAAACTGGAAAGGGGAGAGGCCCAGGGATCTCTTCGTTGTCACTCAATCAGCCCATAGAGAAAATTTAATCTTTGCATCCCAAGCTTTCTTATTGTCCTCTAGCAGTATTTTGATGATCTTTATCGAGCTTTAGTTAGAGGATTCTACTAGTCCATTGCCCTGGGGGGTAATAGGGGGTAGAGTGGATCCATGAAATCCCGAACTACTCACAGAATTTGATCAGTGTATCAGACTTGAAGGATGCATCATTGTCAATGATGATTCGGTTCAGAGAACTAAACCTTGCCATAATATCTTCAAGAAAACTAGTGATCACTTTGTGAGAAGCACTCCTTGTGGGAATAACTTCTATCCACTTGGTGAAATAATTTCGTGTAGTCAAGATCCACCTATTTTGATCACTTGAAGTAGGATGAATTTCTCCAATAAATTCTAGGCCCCAATGATGAAACGGTCCTGAAGTTACCACATGTTTCAATGGAAGAGACTTGAGTTGTTGTTTCCCAACGAATTTTTGACATTTGATGCAAGCCCTGGTTTTTGCACAGACATCAGTGAATAAGGTGGGCCAGTAGTACCCATCCCTGAGAATTTTGTAGGTTGTGGTTCTCCAAAAGTGATGTCCCCCACACAGACTATCATGAAAATCAAATATAATCTTTTGGGCCTCCTATGGGTTTAAACATCTTAGAATCACACTGAGAGGGTCTTCCCAATACAATACCTGGTCAATAAGGCAATATCTAATTGCTTTGAGCTTTAAATCTCTTTCCTTGATTTTTCCCATACCATCAGGGGGATTTAATTTTTGCAGAAAATATAATATCATTCCATACCAGGTGCATTCTTCTAGTGCTAAGCTATCATGAGAGATTTTGATAGACAACTCTGCTTGCTGATTTTCTGAGAAAGTATTGATGAATTTAACCCCCAAGGATTTACATTTAGATTCAACCAACAACTTGGCTAAACCTTTCCCTTTAACTAGCTTGGTGGGATTTACTTCTAGATCAAACTCAAGGATTTTGGCAATCCATTTTCTCCTCTTCTCATCTATGTCTGACTGAATGAGGATGTCCTTCACAACAGTTGAAGGGACATATGCAATAATTCTTGAATGAAGGAAATAGATCCTGAAATCCTTGAGGGATTTCACCAATGCATAGGATTGTTTCTCCATGATGTCATATCTAATATCTACATCCCTCAATTCCCTGCTAAAAAAGGAGATAGGTTGTTCCATTCCCTCAACATTTTTCTGCAACAAAACAGCTGCTATTGTATCAGAATAAGAAAAAGAAAATATTAGAAAATCTTTAGAGTAATCATGACTAATAAGCATAGGCACTTCAGTCAATGCTTTCTTGATCTACCTGAAGGATTCCCTGGGTTCAGCAGTCCACTTTATTTCATTCCCCTTCATAAGCATGGTTGTGACATGCTTCACCAATTCAACAAAATTTGAAACAAACCTCCTTAGAAAGATAATGTTGCCCAGGAAAGACTAGACCTCTTTCTTGGACCTCGGGAGTGATAATGTTTGTATTTTTTTCCACCCTACTAGGATCGATCATGATACCCTCGGCTGATACTATGTGACCAAGAAACCTTCCCTCCTTCATAGAAAATAGTGATTTTTTGGGGTTCAGGGAAAGGCCGAACTTTTTGCATTTCAAGAAAACTTTCCTCAGATGATAGCAATGTTCTTTATCAGATCTGGAAAAGACTATTATTTCATCTATATAGATGACCATAAATTTATCTTTCTCCCCAATGAAGCTGATGTCCATGGCTCAATGAAATTTTTCCCTTGGATTCATCAATCCAAAAGGCATTTTGGCATACATGAATGTGCTCCAAGGAGTGGTGAAGGTTGTTTTTTCTCTATCCTTAGGCAGCACTGATATATGATTGTATCCTGAAAATCCATCAATCATGGATATCCTTGATGCATATGTTACCATCTGTAATATATGTTCCATTTTTGGCAAGGGGTAATTGTCCTTCTTTAAGCTTCTGTTCAGATTTTTGAAGTCGACACAGAGTGTGATCTCTCCATTCTTCTTTCTCACTAGGACCATATTGGCTATCCATTATGAATGTCTCAAGGGGACAATGATTTGGGCATATAACAACTTCCTTACCTCCTTCTCCATGATAGGTAGTAACATAGGATTTATCTGTCTCAACTTCTGCCTAAATAGTTTGGATTATTCCTTCAATGGGATCTTGTACTCTATAACATTGGTGTCATATGTTTTGGGGTCTTCATAGGTCAAATCAAATACATCAAAAAATTATTATAATAGCTTAGTATACTGTTGACGGGCGAAATTGAACACTCGCCAACTGGAAGAGTGGATCTGGTCCGGGGTTGACTAAATAACCCAAGCCGTTTGGGATGATCCACCCTGACAGGTTTAGCGGCTCCATTGGCCGATCTAAGTCCTAGGAAAACAAAAGAAAACTACACTAAGGAACTAATCTAAATGAAAACAAAAAAACTAAAGCAAACTAAAAAAAATAAACTGAAATATATATATACAATCTATTACCTAAACTATACAGTTATAATTCTATAAAATTAAAAGTTCAATTATCAACAGAATTAGATATAACTACAAATGTACAATATTTACAGATTACAGATTTAAATGAAAACCTGCAAAAATCATTTGTCGATTGTCCTAAGACAACAAAGCTATTGTTTTTTTACCTTTTATAATTTTATGAAAAATAAATTAAAATAATATCTAAGCTAAGCAACTAAAATAATAACTCTAACTATAAATCTGAACTATACATATATCTATCTAAACTATTTAAATAACACTAATAAATTGACTATTAAATAACAAATAACACGCTGACCTGAAGTAACGCTTCAGGTTTGTCCTGTATGCAATAGTTGTTTTAGCCGTTCGGAGGGAGGAAACCCGCACCAGATTCTCCACAAGCTTCTCGTAAATAGGAAGCAGTTGTTCTCTTCAAATATAAGTGACAGGACAAACAAGACATAAAAAATTACAACAATCTTATAATTTACAAATCATCGCAATTAGATAAATCCCTGTGCAAGATTTGTACAGAACAGTTCAATTAACGAAGAAGATAAATCTTTAGTTCATTAAATTGAAACAAAGTAAATGTTGTACTTTTTTATTTTAAATAAGAGAGATCAGATATGGATAACACATAAACCAAATCACATCAACATGCAATGAATCATGATAGCTAAAGTAGTCGATAATTAATTGCAAACTAATATGAAGAAAACTTGAAATAAAAGTTGGATATATTGAAAGCTAAAGCTGTTACAAGAGATCAACTTTCATCCCAGTYTGTATTATTATAAATCCATAGTCTGGTTCTCCCAACAGTGGTGATGATGATGATCCCTTCATTACAAAAAATAAATGAGTTTATAAAGACCACAGGGTAAAACATCCCTGTGGGAATTATCAAAACAGTTTACAAAAAATCTGGGGATAATCTACCAAGTCTCTATTTCTGACTCAAGCTAACAAACTAAAACAAAACTATATCTAGAGTATCTCCTAAACTACCACAGCATGCCCAATTGATCATTGAAATTTGTATACACCTGAAAGTGGACAAAAATAGAGAAGTTTAGAGGATATTTTATTGATAAAATTGACAAAAATCTATTTTTTAAGACTAGCTACAAAATCTTGCGATTCTGTAGCTGGTCTAATTTGAGCACAGAATCATTTTAAATCCATTCAAAAGTAACAGAATTATATTCAAACTATTAAACAAATATTTGATTACTATTTAAAAACCAAACGAATCATTCAAACTAAAACTTCTATGCTGATTGAGTGCAAATCGAAATCATGTTTGAATCTATTTAAATCAAAACAGGATGTAGCCAATCAAGTGAATTATTCATGCTATAGTTTATGTCGACTCAGCACTTAAAAAAATTGTTGTTGAATTAAAACGAAATTGACAAGATCATTTAAATCCAAACTAACAGAGTCGTATCTAACTTTGAATCCATCGCATTATACAAACGACTGTGCTAATTTAGACGTATAGAATCATTTCATAATTGAACCAAAAGAGATGGATCGAAGTGATTCAGGGCTGACACAATCGTTTGCTAAATTGTATCAATCAACATAGTTGTGTCCTATTTTAGCAAAGAAATTCTTTGTACAGATCGAATGTAATCGAACCGAAAATGCTCATTCAAAACAAAACAAAATCGTTTTTGGTAAATCGAAGTCAACAGGTTTATTTTTAGTCCATTAAAAGAAAATAGAACTAATCAAAATCAAACCTGATCGCAAACAAATCAATCTTTTAAACTAATTCGGGAACAATAAAATCAAATTAACCAAATCATAGCTGCGTCCGAGTTTAGCAATCAAATCTTTTGTACATGATTCATAACGAAATCGAAAGTAACAAAATCATTTTGAATCTAAACAAACAGAGCTAATTTATGCTAATTGCAAACGAAATCTTTCATATTATCTCAAATAAAAACGAAATCATTCCTTGAAATTCGAAGTAACAGAACCATTTTTGACTCTATTAAAACAAACAGGAGTAATCGAAAGCAAAACCCAATCCATTATATTAATTCAAGCAAACTCATAAAGAAAAATCGATGTCAAAACACATACCTGGGCAACTCGATCATGATAATTTTGAATTGACAAAGGCGTTGCTGCTTCGACATTCCTGAAGACAATCGAATCGGTGGTTTTTTGTTTCTTCTCATTGGCCTGAAGCCTGTCTCTTTCTTTTGACAGCACTGTAACTTGTTTCTCTAACAATTTTATCTTAGACTGCAATAGGGGAACGTTGGTGTAATAACGCTCCAGCCAAGCATTACATTGGATACATGATGATTGATCGGGCTTTGGCATCACAGGTGAGGGTTTGTTCAAGTTACCAGGGGTTTCCTTGTGCATCTTGATTCCCGGGTAATTAGGGTCATTTTTTAGTCATGGAGGTAAGTTAGAGACATAGTCATAGGTTTCCTTAGAGCATAAGCCATGGGAATAGGGGTACTCTTCAGCTAGGAATCACTCAATTTTGGAGTCCAAGTCCTCGCTCAGCACTATGGGCTTCTGACCAACATTTTTCTTGGGTTTGTTCCTAGCACATCTCGATATCCATCGAGCATTTTTCTTCCCTTTACTATTGATAGTAGCATCACCTCTGCCTTTCTTCCTCATAGGCCTTTTGATGACCTTGGCATTTTCTTTAGCACACGGGTCGACCACGGTATCGAGTAGGTCCACGTCAGGGAAATCCGAGGGTTTGACAGGGGGTAGAAGGATATGAAGTGGCACGACCGATCCAAGCAATGTTTCAGTAACCACAACCTTGTCCACCTAGATAGACTCGGGAGTGGAAAAGCCATTCCTAGATAGGAAGGCTTGCCAACAGTCACCATTAAGGCTCAAATGGTGGATGATAATAAGTTTGATCAAGCAGTGATGAAAAAGGCTTCTATCATCCTTTTCATGCTTGAATCTTTTGGACATCTTGTAAAGACTACACAAAAGATAATGCGGCATATTCAAAGGGTAGCCTATAAAAATCATCAACAACCGAAGATGATACAGAAACACCAAGCCATACCGACCTTCGCAGGTCACAAAATATTTAACGATTGCCAAAAGATCATGCCACCTAGCTTTGAGTGTAGTGATAGGCATACCTTTATCACAGGAAACAATTTTTCTTGACGTGAAAAGGAGAGGCCATGACACCTTGTCTACTTTGGAATTTTTAAACCACCTCTGCCCTGTAGCTGGGAGTCCTGTAGCTGAGCTTACGAATTCCTCATTGAGCTCGATCTATATGTCTTCGACCTTAGCCCTACATCTGTTGAAGGTGAGGGAGAATTGTTGGGAAACCGAAAGGTTGAAACCCTTGAACCTTTGGACAAACACCAACCAGCCACCATTTTCCAAATCTTTACGGGCATTGTCGAACAACAGGAGTGTTTGGCTCCCATTTGGCTCTATGCGCACCACCAGTGCCATAGACAGAAGCACACAGTGAGTTGGGTGAATGGGAAAGGGTTTGAACAGGGTAAACGCAGGGTCGATACCTCACAGGCTTACCCGAAAACAACAGAGTTAACCCAAGATAGAGGGAAGGCATTAATGCCCGAGTGTGTGAGGTTGGTGGAGCTAGATCAGCCCATGCAAAATAGTCATTTCCCATAGTACAACCGACGGCACATATAGCGATTCAAATCACTATTGCATATGTCAAAAACTATGCAATTCAAACAATTAATGAAATATATGGTAAGTCGGCCAAACATTTGCGCAAGCAATAGTTTCAGCATAGTTTTAAAATTAAAACAATGATTCGAAATCAACACCAAGGGTTCGATCATATCAAATATGTGTTGTATGAAATGATTACACCAAGGGTTTAACCACAACGTCAATGTGTTTTCATGAAACCAATGTGTCAAGAAAATGGATGAAAGACTATAGAACATCAAACCACCAATGTATTAAGGACTTAATGACAGTCATTATAATATCATCGCAATCTCATAAAAATGAAATCATATTAACAATTAAAGAACCCCAAATGAGTAAAGATCTTGGAGTCTTGCCAACTGTGCAACTATAATTAAATTGGAAATGCAATGAACACATAGACAAGAGTGACCATAATAACCCAATGACGATTTTAATGTGACTTCGAAATTAAAGTTTTCACACTTGCAGTCGTGAAAACAAGAATAAAGGAAGGTGTGCAAATGCACGAAATAATAGTGTTGTGTTATTCAAAGATTGCGATGAAAATCAAGGGTGAAACACTGGTGTAGGCAGCTTATAAGGATAGGATAAAAATGTGAAATGACTGCCAACAATGGCGACACACTGGTAGAAGCATTTATCTCTTCCAAAAGCACAAATTTAGATTAGGATAACAGGAATAATTCTAACAGAAATAACCAGAAAATTGTTTAATCATCATCAATGATCAAATATTCCAGCAGTGTTTAAAGGATGAAAACTGATAATAGTCTTAAGATAAGTGAGCCACGATATTAAAGATAAAATATTCTATACTGTTGACAGAGCCACTGCTGCCAGCAGGCGTCCATAGCCTTGACAAGGTTTCCATTTAACCCACTCTGATATCTGTGTCCGGCCAAGAAGTTCCAGATCAAAATAAAGGACATTTTAAGGTCAGAGGTTTCATATTTGCAAATTTTCACATACCCGACATTGCTTCACTGCCAGCGGGCCTGTTCAGTACCCCGGTGAAGTTGTCTTGGTGTCATTCATGCATTTACCCGCTGCCAGCAGACCTGTTTAGCATCCCGGAGGGTTTACAAGCACTTCCCACAGCTCTTTTAATGATTTATTTTGTTTTTTTTTAAAGATATATAGTTGAGCGAGGTGACACTGAAAATTATGATATTTTAGCATATTTTTTACAGACCTCAACAGAATTTTTTAGAACTGTCCTTCATTAAGATCCAGAGATGGTTTATGTATAGAACCAACCTTCTACAGCAGGGAGACATCTTCTGAGTCATTCCTTTAAGGAACAGGGACATCGTAAGAAGATAATAGATGATCGCGACAGGCTTTACTCACAGATCAAAATCAATTAACTTCTTTCAAACAACATTTTTTTCCAACGCAGATGTAAATTTCAGAAGTATATAATTGATGTTTGCACAATTTTTCAACAGTCGTTTCAGTGACAGAACTTTCTGTTTTCCTTGTCTGAACAGTTCCAAAAATTGCAGGTATGTGTTTCCAAAATCAAAACTGATAAGCACAAAGGAAAAAATCAAAACCAAAATAGTAAAAGAAAAGAAAACAAAAGAAAAATATTTACATAGTATACAAAGGGTTGTCATCAAGCGAAATATATTTTTAGAGATTGGCCATTCACTGGATAGGTGTCAGGCTGCCCCTCTAGATTCTGCAATCGGAAAGAGCTGGGACCCAATTTCTCAGCAATTAAAAATGGTCCAAGCCATAAGTTCTGAAATTTTGTGTGCTCTCCCTTTCCCTCATGCGGTTTGTCCCATTTCAAGACGAGGTCACCTACTTCAAAGTTCCTATCAGAGGCAGAGTTAGAATCAAGCCAACTTTTGACCACTAGTTGATGGTGATCTAACTTATGTTTAGCTTGGTCTCTTACCTCTTCTAGCTTCATTAAGGCATTAATTCGGTTTTCCAAAGTGGGACAATCTTCTTCTTGTATTTTCTGCGATAGCTGTTGTGAGGGAAGAAGAATGTGTGGTGGTAGAATTGCTTCTCTGCCATAAACGAGAAAGAAGGGAGAGTTACCTACAACAGTTTTTGGTGTTACCCTATCAGCCTAAATTGCGTTTAACAGTGCATTGTGCCAGTTTTTGTGATTTTCAACTACCATTCTCTTGATAATTTTAATCAGATTTTTATTTGTTGATTCTGCCAATCCATTGCCTTGGGGGTAGTAGCTGGAAGAATATTTCAATTTAATTCCTTTTTCTAATGTGAACTCGTTCATCTCAAGAGACGAAAAGTAAGAAGCATTATCGAATACTAAATAGTCAGGGATACCAAAACGAGTGATAATATTCGAATTTAAAAAGGCAATTACCTGAATGGTGTTCACAGTTTTTAATGTGCCAGCTTCAGACCACCTAGTGAAATAATCTGTGGCTGTTATGATAAAATTATGTTGCTGTGAGGATGGTGGGTTGATTGGACCTATAATATCAAGGCCCCACTGTTGAAAAGGAGAGTCTACTGAGACAAGTTGCAAAGGAAAGGCTAGTTTTTGTAACTGCCCTGATGCTTTTTGACAAATAGTACACTTACGACACAAGGCATGGGTGTCTCTAAAAAGTGTGGGCCAGTAATAACCAGCTCTTAAAACTTTATGGGCATTGGTGTCTCCACCAAAATTCCCACCAGCTTCTCCTGCATGCAACTCCAGTAAGACTTTTTCTGCTTCGTCTTTCTCAAGACAGCGCATCAAAATTTTGATAAAACATAATACCATTAACCAAATGAAAGGAGGCAGAATTTAATTTTAATGCTCTTATTTTAGTGGGATCCAGGTGACGGGGGGATGACCCATGTTCAAGACAGAATTTTATATTGTCATACCACGGACTGACAGAGTTTTGTGCACAACAAATTGCATTTTGATTATGTTGGCCTAGGTTTGACATATCGTTCTCTTCTTGTTGTCCTACTACTGAATCAGCAACTAACTTGCATAACCCTTGGCCTCTCACTATCTGAGCTGGGGTAATTTATATGTCATACTCCTGTAAGGAGGTAACCCAATTCACCCTCTTTTCACCTAGTTCTTTCTGTACTAACAGGTTCCTGACGGTTGGATAAGGGACAATAATCTTCGTCCTGGATTTCAAAAGATAAGACCGGAAGTGCTTGATTGCTTTGAACAGCGTAGGCTTGTTGATCTATCGCTAGGTAATTAAGTTCCACGCCTTTGAAAGAAGAGCTCATAAAGGCAATGGGTACTTCATTATTTTCAGTGTTCTTTTGAGTAAGGATTGTCGCGTAGGAACGGTCAGAAGCAAATGTGTAGAGTGTGAAATCTTGAGAAAAATCGGGGCTCATGAGAGAAGGAGCATCTATTATGGCCTTTTTTACTGCATTAAAAGCTTGATTTTCTAAGGGTCCCCAATGATATTATGCATCTTTCTTAATTAAATTTTGTAAAGGTATGACCATTTCGGAGAAACTGGGGACGAATCTCATCACGAATTTTATCTATCCTAAGAAAGACTGCATAGACTTTTTGGATGTAGGAGGGGGAAGTTTCAAGATGACTTGAGTCCTTTCGGGGTCGATAATCATCCCTTTGCTTGACACAATAAATCCTAAGAGCTTACCCTGTTCTACTGCAAAGATGATTTTTTTAAGATTCAAGGAAATGTCGTATTTACGAAATCACTGTAGAAAGGCTCTTAAATGAGCTAGATGATCGGTTTTGTTTTTAGAAAATGCAGTAACATCATCTAAGTAAACTACGATGGACTGATTGATTAAGCCTCGGAAAGCGATGTCCATCGCTCTCTGGAAAGTGGCACCAACATTAATCAATCCAAAGGGCATTTTTCGATAAGCGTAGGTGCCCCATGGGGTGCGGAAGGTAGTTTTAAGTTGGTCTGGAGGAGACATCAGGACTTGGTTGTACCCTGAAAAACTGTCCAATAAGGATAGTCTTTCAGAACCAGATACCTGTTGAAGGATTTGTTCCATGGGTGGGATAGGATAGTTGTCTTTATCAGACTCTCTATTAAGGTTTTGAAAATCGATGCATAGTCGAATTTACCCACTTTTCTTCCGGACAGGGACAAGGTTAGAAACCCATTGAGTGTGCCTAACTAGAAAAATTATCTTAGCATTCAGGAGTTTATTTAATTCTTTTTTGACGGTCGGTTCGAGCTTAGGGTGCATTTTTCTTAATTTTTGTTAAAAAGGCAAGGTTTGGGGTTTCATAGGAATGACATGTTGTATGATGTTAGGGTCGAAATTTTTAAGGTCATCATACGTCCACACAAAGACATCTTTAAATTCTTTAAACAATTTAATAAATGCATCTTTTTCTTGTTCAGAACACCCCACGCCTAAATTAATGCACTGTGGATTATCATTAGTTCCCGAGTTTACTTTTTCATATGATAACGAGGAACTATTGGTTTTACAGTTGACCGATTTTTTGAATTTATCTTGAAGATCATAAAAATTCTCTAATCTAACTATAGATTTAGGGATCAAATTTTTCATGTCCGATGAGGATTCAGGAGTTCTCGAATATGGTATTACCGTGAAATCGTGCAAATTGTCATCATGAGTGCATTCGTCTATCATCGCGCCTTGAAAAGTTTCTTCCATATGCAGGAAGCTAATAATCTGTTGATCGTCATTGAAGACTCTCCAATTCGTGATGTTGTTGGGAACAGATGGTCTGAACAACAGTTTGACAGAGAATGCATCTGGGGACAATCCTTTTGTCTAACCACGATTTCAGAATCGCCAAAGATAGTGAAGTTTTGAATGTTCATGTCTAAAGCTTTTCTGAGGCCCTGCAATAAAGCCTCATATTCTTCTATGTTATTAGTACATTCAAATTCTAGCCTACATGCAATCAATGTTTTGTTACCTGCCGGATCAATAATAACGCAGCCTGCACCAGCTCCTTCTTTGGACTTTGACTTATCAAAATAAAGAAACCAAATTTGATTTTTAACGGGTGCATAAGACCATTGTGTAGAAGCTGTTGGCTGCACATATGCTACAATCTCAGACTGTTGTTATGGATTGGTGATAGCTGAAGTCTCGGTGATGAAATTACTGAAAAAGGTATCCATCCCTTGTATTTCAGGTGAATCAACAAAAGGTGTAAATGGTTCGTTGGGATCATTCAAATTTGTGACCATGAACTTGAGGTAGCATTCACGATTTACCTTGATTTTGTTGGGCTTGTCGTTCTCTGGAAGCCACAGGTGAGACCAATCTGTCGCGAAATAGCCTTGTAGCTACTCTAACCAGTCCCTGATTAAAAATAGACCATACACTTCTATAATATCCACAACAATAATATCAATAACTTGATGAACTTTGGGGTTACACGATAATCTTATAAGCACATTCCTTAATTCACCTACAACTTTTACACTAGCTCGATCAAGTTGGATGATTTTTAAAGTGGATGGTTCAACTTCAGCGTTAATATTCTGACACACAGACCATGGCATCACATTGGATGACACCCCTGAGTCTACCATACAATTGTGCACATTTCTATTAAAGATTTCGAAAGTTAACAAAAATGGAGGTACGTTTCTACAAGCACTAAGGGTGGTAGATTGTGGTTTTTTACTCACAGTTTCTAAAGCTAATTTATCTACATTATTTACATTATTTACAGGAAGGCTTCATTTATCATGAGGATCAGGATTTCTCTTCGCGAAAGTCTTCTGAGGAATTTTGTTCTGAACAACCTTGTTTGAATTACCATTTTTGTTATTCTCTGCGATGTTCTGTAACATTTTTTGTAGCAGAAATGGAAATTTCAATAACTCATAAACATAAATGTTATCCCTTAACTTTTTAAGATATTCAACTAAATCATAATCTAATTTGGGGTTTACATGACTCTGTTTAGTCTCAACTGGTTTAGATTGCTTTGGGGGCAAAGTCGTAGTGTTTTTGGAAGAAGGTTTGTGTGTTGTCTTACTCCTAGTATTGTAGGGATGGACTGTCTCGAAGTTAGCTTGAAATATTCTATCCGAGAAGTGTCCAAAAATGTTTGGAGAAGACTCTTCTTCTTGAACTGTCTCTTGTTCAACTACCTCCTTGGGAATCTCAGGAGGCATCAAGTTATCCTGGGCTTCTAGAATTGTTTGAAGGGCATATTGCAGACTTTCTAGATTAAGGCCCTCAGTAGTTGGATTAGGTCGGTTGATGGGAAAAGGCTTCCTGAACGGTGGTTTTTAGGGTCCTTTTCTCGAAGAAGCTTCTTCGTCCATCCTCTTCAAATCTATAACTTGATTTGAAAGTTTTTGAACGACTTTAATTAAGTTTTCTAAATCAAATCTTTCAGATTGTGTTTTACTTTGAGTAGGTCTAGGGAGGATTTCGATCTTCTTTTTGGAAGATGAACTAGTTTCTGTTTCGTTGCTAGTAGTGTATTTAAAACTATGTATATCTTTTTCAATCTGGCTGACCTCCTCGAAGGCCTCTAACAACGTGGCTTTCTTAGATTGTTTAACCCAAATAGCTATACTTTGATGCAAGACTTTAGTATAGTATGCAATGATAAGATTCTCGGCAGGCATAGAATCCGTAGGGATTCGTTTCTTCAGTGTTAAGAATCTTTGATTAAAGTCTTTAATTTTCTCTTTTAGGTTCATTCTTAAGCTAGAAATCTCCATAACTAGGACTTCCAGGGTTTTATCATCTCCGAACTTTTCCAAAAAGCATGACTCGAACTTTTCCCAAGACACAATGGTATGGGGTTGTTGGGAAAAGTACCAAGTAGATGCATTGCCCTCGAACGTGTAGGTGAACAACCTACAAACTATGTCTTCATGCTAAACATTGCGGAGTCTAATGGCTAACATAAACTTTTTAATGTGATCTTCTGTAATCTGTTTAGAATCAGGGTCAAACTTGGGAAGCCATTTCTCCAGATGTTTGGGTAAGGGATAATGAGCCCCAGGTACGGATACAACATCCTGGTCGAGCCAAGGTCTGGCAGGATTGTTCTGGTTTTCCATTGGTGTAGGTGGTGTGGAAGGTTGAGAAGAGGAACTGCCTTCGTCAGAAGAGTATCCTCCCAAAGAAGAAGGGGATGATGGGGGTGGTGAGGGAGGTATTCCAGATCCCCCTGCAGCAGGAGTGAGGATTGGATCTGTAGGGTTCACAGAGAGGTTAGTTCCTCTGAGTTGTTCTCTGATATCAGAGAAATCTAAAGGTTGGTCCAAAGGTCGATTTGGTTGCCTCAAATGGGCTAAGTCACTATGTTTTCTTATGAGAGATTGGCGGACAATCTCTTGTATGTCACCACCTGTAGGATTTGGGGTTGTTGGTTTGACTGTGATCCGTGGATCGTCGTTTGATGTGGTTGTTGTTTGAGGGGGGATGTTGTCATTCAAATGACTTCTTGTCACTATAGGTGAGCGATTAGGTGGTGGAGGAGTCTTATGACCACCTCATGCCATTAATAAATTTTAGGCCCTCCTTCTAGCGCCATTTGTTGACGGGCAAAATTGAACGCTCGCCAACTGGAAGAGTGGATCCGGTCTGGGGTTGTCTAAATAACCCAAGCCATTTGGGATGATCCACCCTGATGGGTTTAACGGCTCCATTGGCCGATCTAAGTCCTAGGAAAACAAAATAAAACTACACTAAGGAACTAATCTAAATGAAAACAAAAAAACTAAAGAAAACTAAAAAAATAAATAAACTAAAATATATATATACAATCTATTACCTAAACTATACAGTGATAATTCTATAAAATTAAAAGTTCAATTATCAACAAAATTAGATATAACTACAAATGTACAATATTTACATATTACATATTTAAATGAAAACCTGCAAAAATCATATGTAGACTATCCTAAGACAGCAAAGCTATTGTTTTTTGACCTTTTATAATTTTATGAAAAAGAAATTAAAAAAATATCTAAGCTAAGCAACTAAAATAATAACTCTAACTATAATTCTGAACTATACATATATCTATCTAAACTATTTAAATAACACTAATAAATTGACTATTAAACAACAAATAACAAGATGACCCGAAGTAACGCTTCAGGTTTGTCCTGTATGCAATAGTTGTTTTAGCTGTTCGGAGGGAGGAAACCCGCACCAGATTCTCCACAAGCTTCTCATAAACAGGAAGCAGTTTTTCTCTTCAAATATAAGTGACAGGACAAACAAGACATAAAAAATTACAGCAATCTTATAATTTACAAATCATCGCAGTTAGATAAATCCATGTGCAAGATTTGTACAGAACAATTCAATTAACGAACAAGATAAATATTTAGTTCATCAAATTGAAACAAAGTAAATGTTGTACTTTTTTATTTTAAATAAGAGAGATCAGATATGAATAACACATAAACAAAATCACATCATCATGTAATGAATCATGATATCTAAAGTAGTCGATAATTAATTGCAAACTGATATGAAGAAAACTTGAAATAAAAGTTGGATATATTGAAAGCTAAAGTTGTTACAAGACATCAACTTTCATCCCAGTCTGTATTATTATAAATCCATAGTCTGGTTCTCCCAACAGTGATGATGATGATGATCCCTTCATTACAAAAAATAAATGAGTTTATAAAGACCACAGGGTAAAACATCCCTGTGGGAATTATCAAAACAATTTACAAAAAATCTGGGGATAATCTCCCAAGTCTTTATTTCTGACTCAAGCTAACAAACTAAAACAAAACTATATCTAGAGTATCTCCTAAACTGCCATAGCATGCCCAATTGATCATTGAAATTCGTATACACCTGAAAGTGGACAAAAATAGACAAGTTTAGAGGATATTTTAATGATAAAATTGACAAAAATCTAATTTTTAAGACTAGCTATAAAATCTTTCGATTCTATAGCTGGTCTAATTTGAGCACATAATCGTTTTAAATCCATTCAAAACTAACAGAATTATATTCAAACTATTAAACGAATATTTGGTTACTAATTAAAAACCAAATGAATCATTCAAACTAAAACTTCTATGCTGATTGAAAGCGAATCAAAATAATGTCTGAATCTATTTCAATCAAAACAGGTTGTAGCCAATCAAGTGAATTATTCATGCTATAGTTTATGTCGACTCAGCACTTAACAAAATTGTTGTTGAATTAAAATGAAATTGACAAGATCATTTAAATCCAAACTAACAGAGCTGTATCTAACTTTGAATCCATCGCATTATACAAATGACTGTGCTAATTTAGACGTACAAAATCATTTCAGAATCGAACCAAAAGAGATGGATCAAAGTGATTCAGGGCCGACACAATCATTTGCTAAATCATATCAATCAACACAGCTGTGTCCTATGTTAGCAAAGAAATTCTCTGTACAGATCGAATGTAATCGAAGCGAAAATGCTCATTCAAAACAAAACAAAATTGTTTTTGGTAAATCGAAGTCAATAGGATTGTTTTTAGTCCATTAAAAGAAAACAGAACTAATCAAAAGCAAACCTAATCACAAACAAATCAATATTTTAAACTAATTCGGGAACAATAAAATTGCATTAACCAAATCATAGTTGCATCTGAGTTTAGCAATCAAATCTTATGTACATGATTCATAATGAAATCAAAAGTAACAAAATCATTTTGAATCTAAACAAAAAGAGCTAATTTATGCTAATTGAAAACGAAATATTTTATATTATCTCAAATAAAAATGAAATCATTCCTTGAAATTCGAAGTAACAGAACCATTTCTGAATCTATTAAAACAAACAGGAGTAATCAAAAGCAAAACCCAATCCGTTATATTAATTCAAGAAAACTCATAAAGAAAAATCGATGTCAAAACATATACCTGGACAACTCGATCATGATAATTTTGAATTGACAAAGGTCGTTGATGCTTCGACATTCTTGAAGACAATCAAACCGGTGGTTTTTTGTTTCTTCTCATTGGCCTGAAGGCTGTCTCTTTCTTTTGACAACACTGTAACTTGTTCCTCTAACGATTTGATCTTAGACTGCAATAGGGGAACGTCGGTGTAATAATGCTCGAGCCAAGCATCACATTGGATACATGATGATTGATCGAGCTTTGGCATCACAGGTGAGGGTTTGTTCAAGTTACCAGGGGTTTCCTTGTGCATCTTGATTCCCGGGTAATTAGGGTCGTTTTTGAGGCACGGAGGTAAGTTAGAGACATAGTCGTAGGTTTCCTTAGAGAATAAGCCATGGGAATAGGGGTACTCTTCAGGTAGGAAACGCTCAATTTCGGAGTCTGATTCCTCGCTCAGCACTATCGGATTCTGACAAACATTTTTCTTGGGTTTTTTCCTAGCACATCTCGATATCCATCGAGCATTTTTATTTCTTTACTATTGACAGTAGCATCACCTCTTCCTTTCTTCCTCACAGGCCTTTTGACGACCTTGGCATTTTCTTTAGCACATGGGTCAACCACAGTATCGGGTAGGTCCATGTCAAGGAAATCCGAGGGTTTGACAGGGGGTAGAAGGATATGAAGTGGCACGACCGGTCCAACCAAAGTTTCAGTAACCACAACCTTGTCCACCTGGAAAGACTCAGGATAGGCAAAGCAATTCCTAGATAGGAAGGCTTGCCAACAGTCACCATTAAGGCTCAAATGGTGGACGATAATAAGTTTGATCAAGCAGTGATGAAAAAGGTTGCTATCATCCTTCTCATGGTTGAATCTTTTGGACATCTTGTAAAGACTACACAAAAGATAATGTGGCATATTCAAAGGGTAGCCTATAAAATTCATCAACAACCGAAGATGATACAGAAACACCAAGCCATACCGACCTTCGCAGGTCACAAATTGTTTAACGATTTCCAAAAGACCGTGCCACCTTGGTTTGAGGGTAGTGATAGGCATACCTTTATCACAGGAAACAATTTTCCTTGACGTGAAAAGGAGAGGCCATGGCACCTCGTCTACTTTGGAATTTTTAAACCACCTCTGCCCTGTAGCTGGCAGTCCTGTAACTGAGCTTACGAATTCCTCATTGAGCTTGAGCTATATATCTCCGACCTTATCCCTGCATCCGTCGAAGGTGAGGGTGAATTGTTGGGCAACTGAAAGGTTGAAACCCTCGAACCTTTGGAAAAACACCAGCCAGCCACCATTTTCCAAATCTTTATGGGCATTGTCGAATAGCAGGAGTGTTTGGCTCCCATTTGGCTCTATGCACACCACCGATGCCATAGACAGAAGCACACGGTGAGCTGGGTGAACAGGCAAGGGTTTGAACAGGGTAAACGCAGGGTCGATAGCTCACAGGCTTACCCAAAAACAACAGAGTTAACCCGAGATAGGGGGAAGGCATTAATGCCTGAGTGTGCGAGGGTGGTGGAGCTAGATCAGCCCATGCAAAACAATCATTTCCCACAGTACAACCGACGATGCATATAGCGATTCAAATCACTATTGCATATGTCAAAAACTATGCCATTCAAACAATTAATGAAATCTGTGGTAAGTCAACCAAACATTTGCGCAAGCAATAGTTTCAGCATAGTTTTAAAATTAAAACAATGATTTGAAATCAACACCAAGAGTTCGATCATATCAAATGTGTGTTGTATGAAATGATTACACCAAGGGTTTAACCACAACGTCAATGTGTTTTCATGAAACCAATGTGTCAAGCAAATGGATGAAAGACTATAGAACATCAAACCACCAATGTATTAAGGACTTAATGACAGTCATTATAATATCATCGCAATCTCATAAAAACGAAATCATATTAACAATTAAAGAACACCAAATGAGTAAATATCTTGGAGTCTTTCCAATGGTGCGACTATAATTAAATTGAAAATGCAATGAACACGTAGACAAGAGTGACCATAATAACCCAATGACAATTTTAATGTGACTTCGAAATTAAAGTTTTCACGCTTGCAGTCGTGAAAACAAGAATAAAGGTAGGTGTGCAAATGCATGAAATAATAGTGTCGTGTTATTCAAAGATTGCAATGAAAATCAAGGGTGAAACATTGATGTAGGCAGCTATAAGGATAGGATAAAAATGTGAAATGAATGCCAACATATACTCAGCCCCTCTGCTTCTTTGACAAGCCATTAGACAACTTGACAAACTTTGGATCCTCCTTTATGCCAATATTGCACTCAGATACATCATCATCCTCATCTAGCCTCTTAGCTTTTACTGCCACATCATTACTGTCAAAAATCATTTCCAAAGGAACTAGTCCTTTGGGGATGTGATTGCTAGGAAGATAAACAATATGATGATCAACAATCTTGTTCATAAAATCATCAGCATAGGGATCAGCTTCAGAGGCAGGGTCTTGATCAATGTGCAATGCAGAGAATTCCTCAACAGTCTCCAGGAATCTTTTGAGTTCGATATCATCCTCAAATACTTTCCAATGCTTTACATTGTCAGGTATGGAGGGTCTATACTTTACTTATACATCATATATGATATTGGGCGGCAGAGGAACTCTGAAATTTCTCGTTTAAATAGACAGGGAATCAACCAAAGCGTTTTCTCCTCTTGGAATAAAGGATATATTGAAATCCAAGAAAAAACTATCAATGAGGTCTCATACTTCATTTCTGTAACTCCTAAGATGAGGGTGTTTGGCCTGATATATATTTTTGATCTATTGAATAATCAGCTCTGCATCCCCAAACATGGATATTTCTTTAATTCCCATGTCCTTTACAGCCCTTAATCCCAAAACAAGAGCCTCGTACTCTGCCACATTATTGGAAACTTCAAACTCTAACTTGTATGATAGGGATATAGTTTCCAAAACAAGGGAAACAAGGACCACTCCAACACCAGTACCTTCTCTGGAAGAGGCTCCATCAAAGAACATTTTCCACATAGAGGTAATTGGAGGAGAATTTTCAGGGGGGGGGGGGTGGACTTCTTTTTGATCTCAAGAGGAGTTTCAGGGGTATCAGTAAGCTACAATAAGCTAGATCCAAAATCTATATCAAGGGAAAAGATAGGATGATTAGTGGGTTCTTATTCATCACTGATGATGTAGGCTAGTTGAGCTTCTCTATACAGTCTTCTGTGCTCCCCTCGAAAGACTGGAATGGTAGCATATGTGAGGTCCATCTGCAGTGTTCCCCCAAGCCTTTTAATCCAAGATATTGACAATAGCATGCCAAAATTGGGAGGTACATCAGCTACCACAATTTCCATGACCACACTTTTCATGGGCGGCTGGAACAAGGTTACCACTAGATATTTTATGACCCCAAGACATTGCACCCTCCTTGAATTGTAAGAGTACAAATCATGATAAGATTTTGTGAATTCCATCCCGAGATCTTCCATGACATTTTTGGGCATGTGATTATGGGAAGCCCCTAAATCCATTAGACAATTATGCAACACCTTATCATGTATGTTCAATGATGTGTATAAGGGAGGGGATGAGTCATCCCTATCTTCTACCATAGGGCCTAAGATGACTGATGGATTTTTGACTTGGAGATTCACCGAGTCTGTGGAATTGCAGGATGGTTCAGGTTGTAGTAGCTTAGGGAGGGACTTTTTGAAATCTTCATGTTTGACTAGCTCTGAAATGGGCACAGGAATTCTGATTTTTTGAATTTCATGCTCGAAGTTAAAGGAGGAAGGAGGCTTCAGGATTTCTCTCACCTCACGGACAGGGTCTTTGACTATTGGAGAGGTATTATGAGTTTTATTTTCCTTGGTGATATTTGTTGCATGGCTAACTGGTTTCTCTGCTATGAGAGGCTTATCAGGGATGCCAGAATTCCCTTCTTTCTTCTTAGATCATAGATTTTATTTATTGGGACTGCTACTAGCTTTCTCCCCCTTACTCAGCTCATTTTTCTTATTGTTCATGAGGAATTCTTCATATGAAGATTGATTTAAATGAGGAAATGGGAAGGTGTCTCCAATACAGTGAATCTCAGGGTCCAACTCCTCTTCCTCCTTCTCCTCATCAGCAACAAGGTTATTTTGGAGAGGAGTCTGAATTTTCTGATCATTTCTATCCCTGTCCCTTTTTTCCCTTGGCATGATTTGAGGAGCATTGTTGTTTGGCCTTATGAAGTTGCCTTTGTTGTCAATGTTTTGAGGATTTTTTTATGTCTTCCTTCCCTCCACTTTAATTTTCTCCATCTTTGCAAACTAAGACTTTACCATCTTGGTCAATTCATCTACTTGAGGGTGAGTTATAGGAGAACCAGAGGTTGAGGCCTCAGATCTGCCTCTTCCCTTGTCTCTGACAGATTTTCTTCTGATCATATTAACTGCCAACACATTGGATTCTACTTCAAGGGATTCATCTTGCAAGTTAGCCAAGGAAGTATCTCTTCTTTCTCTGAGCTAGAGGCAAAAATCGAGTTCAAAGTCACTATCATAAGTGATTTTGGCAGAGGCTTCTAAGGGCTTTATTTCAGCAGGGATATTATTGTACATCTTATTGGATCTCTTGGAGAAGTTAGAGACAAACTCTCCTTCCTTTCTCTTCAAGGACCCAAACTCTGACATATAATACACGAAATATTTTTTATCTCCCCATTGTCTCAAGAAGGCATTATCTAGAGCTTCAATCCCAACAATAGATCCATGGGTCAGTCCCCTAAACCATTTCCTCACTACACCATCAAGACTTTGGATGAAGATTCTCATCCAAACATCTTCATTTTCAATGTTCAGATTGTCTTCATAACTGTAGAAGGAAACAAGGTGCTCTTCATCAGTTATGTCCTCCTCTCTAGTGAATTTAGGCATATACTTCAAGTAATATCTAGCGGGGAGAGGATTCATGGGTTGAGGTAAGACCAGAGGGGTGTACCTCGCAGCCACTATGGAATCCATTCTGTTTATAGGGGAATGAGCACCTACCATAGGGATATTAGGTGGAGGATAACTATGGGGAGAAGGGGTTCAGCCTGGGGAGACTAGAAATGAGATTGCACGTGGAAAAGGGATCAACAGAGTATTTGAAGAAAAAGCTATAGGGCTTAAGGGAACATAGATTGGTATAGGAACAACAGTAGCAACAGTAATAGGAGAAGGGATGGTAAAGCCTGGGGTGGGAAAATATTCTGAATTCTTGGGTCTAGACCAGGATGCAACGTCAGGGGAGATAGCAGAGAGAAAGATCTCTCCCTCTAATACAAGACCAGGAGGAGAAAACTCAACAGGAACACTCCCAAAATTAAAAAAACGAGAAACTCCAACAAGAGGTCTGACAGGAAACTGATAAGCAGATATGGGGGTCTCTAACAAAGAGCAATGAGAACTATCAGAAATACCCATTTAAACAATGGAAGATCCTTATTTGAGGGCCTTTCCCTTTCTGATAATCTTTTATAGATCTGCTTCAGGTGTTGTCAAAGACAACTGAGGGGTAGACCTCGTATGCCTACCTCTGGAAGCCATAACTGAAACAACAGGTTCCCTAGTGGATTCATCACAATGGATCACCAGGTGCACTGTAGCAATCTTGGAGGGCTTTGATGCCTGATGCACCTTCAGAATTAGAGGCTCAATATCATTCAATCCTGGGGAAAATCTTCAACTTCATCCCCGACAACGACGCCAGAAATGTTAGCACCAGAAGTCACTCCTAGATTGCAGCAGGAGTAAGCCCGATACCCATTAGTTTATATGTCACAGGTTTTCTATGAAGGGTGACCGAATGGGAGTAAACTCAGAAAAATATCATTTTAACTCAGAAAACTGGGTTGGAAATATAGAGCTAGGTGAGGTCTTGATCTAACTTAGGCCAGTAAGTTTGTATAGTAGTGAGTAGGTGGAGGAAAAACAAGAAAGGAATGAAAGTATGTTATGGACATTCGGTCTTCCAGTAGGCTTTGGAGGAAAATTCTCAAATATGAGATCCTCTCAGACCCAACAACTTCAAGAAACTTAAAATGCTACAATAACCGATATAATCAAACCTACATTATACAGTCATCACAATACCCAACTAGATCATCCATGCCCGGGATTTAAGAGACATAAGAAAAGAGTAAGGAAGAGGTTGGATGCCATTAAATAAGAAGTCTCAAATATCCATCTATAACCAGAGAACCAGAGGCCTCGCTAAAACTTTACAATTGGGAGCTTAGTTCTACCATTGATCCTTTACCAAATATCAAAATTGAGTATTTATACTCAAAACAAAATCTTGGGAGCATAATTGAGAAGTTGCATTAAAGGAATTACATCTTCATGCTTCGTGACAGATTGCACATGCAGTTTCCTATCAGAACGAGCTCTGTCAGATGCAATCGTGTTTCAGGAAAACTCTGTAGTTGAGTTGACCTACTTACAGTCCTTTCTGGGTTTTCCATTTATGGTGGAAACGATGTTCAACCATCCCCCACCAACCTCAATAACTTCTTCATTGGAATTCGGAATACCCAAGTCAAATCTACCTCTGCAAGACGTGGCATCCTTAGCATTCATCATCTGGATCTGAGATGGATTCTTACGGGGAATCCTGATGGCGGACGTGGCTGCTGACAAAGTGATGAGCGTGCTCGGTATGGAGGCGCAGACAGGATATGGTCAGGTGGAAAATTGTGAATGGACAAGGATATTGTCAATGGCGTGGGGGTCACACAAGTGGAAGCTGAGTTGTAATGGGATGGAGGTGATGTGGAGCGAGGTGGCACAGGTGGCGGGAAATGAGAAAGGGACAAGTACCAATGGGACAGTGAGTGGAAGAAAAATGGAGGGAGAAAAATTGATGAGGGCTGACCACTTGTCGGACTGGGATAGGGAACTATGTGCACATGCACATATTGGGCCTTGTTGACGGTCAAAATTGACCGTCCGTCAACTGGGAGAGTGGAACTGGTCCGGGGTTGTCTAAATAACCCAAGCCATTTGGAATGGACCACCCTGACGAGTTTAACGGCTATGTTGGCCACTCTAAGGTCTCCTAAGAAAACCAAAGAGAAAAGTTGATCTGAGCTAAGTGATCTAACTAAACTAAATAAAACAAAATAACTATGACTAAATACAAGAAAGTAACTAAAATAAAGGAAACTAGAAACTAATAAAATGTAAAAAAGAACTAATATACTAAATATAAACTATTCTAACTATTCTATCTACAAACTACTAATTACACTTATAATAACTCAAATCAACTATCTAATTATCAGCTATGATCATTCTTATTCACAAATGTACATTATTGACAATCTACAGATTTGGTTAAAACCTGCAAAACTCATGTATTTGCTGCCTTAGGACAGCCAAGAATCTCTTTTTGACTTTTATATTTTATGAAAAAGACATAAACATTACTGAAATTAAACTATCTAATATATTTACTGAATTTAAACAATCTAATATAAATCTAATTAACTTACATCTATATTAAATACTTAACGAAAACAGTAAACTATACTCTAATTGACCTGGAAACACTCCAAGTCTGCCCTGTGTGTGATTGCTTCTAAGTTGTTCGGGGGAAGAAATTCACACCGTTTAATCCAAAAGCTTCTCGCAAACGATCAGCTACGCTGCCTCTTCAAGTATGTTACAGGACAAACAAGACATAAAAGAAAATCATAACAATTTTCTGATTATAAATTCCTGCAAAAGGGAAACCTATTATGCAGCAAATTCATATATAACGATTCAATTTATGAAGAAGACAAAGCTATCATTCACAA
>ML780460.1:76720-116796 GCA_009831015.1 Picea engelmannii | reverse complement strand
CCATGGCTTCTGTGCATGGTGGGGTTTGAACTGATCAAAATAATGCACAGGGTCAAAAACGGTAGGGTTTAACAACTTCAGCGCTCAAAGAGGAAGGAATTAACTACATGCGTGCGAAGGTGGTGGGAATACCACCACCATGCAATGTATTAATGACTGAGTACAGTGTTGTTCCATCCATAATCATAATCGTTTAAACCATATGTATCGGCCAACCAAATAGGTGTACAACCATATCAATGTGCCATCCATCTGAAATAATAGCAACACCATATGTTATAATCATGCGCCAAGTGTATAGTTCAATCCAACATGAAATTGAACACTAACCAACGATCTGTCGTGTCAATCAAACGTTTTAAACCAATGTCAATTCAATCATGCCAATGCATAGTTTGAAACCATGATCGTTCCATGTAATATCAACTCACAAAACAATGCCCCAAACATCGATTATGAACTTGAAATACAAAAAATTAATCAATGCGCCTTTGTGAAACTCAAACCATTGTCATTTCTCGAATTGACCTTATAAATTTACCAATGCATTTGTTGCATATTCAAATGTTTATATTTCAAATTTTTTAGAACATTGCAACCAAAAATATCATATAATTAATGAGTCAAGAGCCCATAGCAATAAGGATCAAAGCATATAAGACCAGAATCAAACATTTCCTTTATAGGACCAAATGTAACCAGTTAATCTTCATGCTCAAAGGCTTAGTAATCAAACAGATCCAAATGCGCAATCAAGGTAAGAGTAGGCCAAAGGACATAAGTTTGAAAAAATCTTTTGCAGTCACGCGATAAACCAATGGTCAAGTGTCTTTCGGAAAAATCGATCAAAGACGACGACAGTCCAAACGATGAAAGAGGTGTTTTCACACTTTCAGTTGTGAAAACTGAATCGAAACCAAATTGCAATTGTCGCACAAATGAAACAAATGTCTAGAAGCACAATGAGATGATGATTTGTCGTTAATGAGACAAGGGGTGTAGGCAGCTTTTTTAGAGTAATTAAAAAAATGAGTTGGCTTCCAACAGGCCTGCAAAAAGTGGTCTGAAACTTCCCTGCTTTTGGCCTCAATTTGGGTCTTTGGCCGACACGTAGCGCCTCCACAAACCGCGGTTGTTTTCCCTGACCCAGTCTACCTTTTTTATCCTATGTGCATGTTGAATCCCCAATACGACCATCAATCGTTGATCTAGGGCACTCAACTCTCGACCACCCAGATTTTCACGCTCCTTATCATGTTGAGACAGAACGTCTCATCACTCCTCCGACTTAGGGTATAAGATAAATTGTGGGTTTTAGCCCACTTATTGTCATTCTTTTTCCATGGTGTACATTCTGAAGAAAGAACGCCCCCTTTACCAACATATGTGATAACAGAAGGAATATGACAAACTCAATAAATGTAAAGAAGAGTTAGAAGAAACAAAAGAAATGGTCAACAGTCTAAAGAATCAACTTGAAGAAGCTAGGGAAAGTGAAGAAACATTGAATACCCAGTTGACTAAAAAAGAAGAATCGTGCCACACACTGGAATTGGAAGTCATCAACCTAAAAAGGATTCAGCTAGAAAACAAGGAAGAAATCAAAAGATTGAAGACTGAAGTTGTTGATATAACAAAATAAATTGAAGAGTTGAAGACATATGACAAAACCAATAAATTCACAAAAGTCTTGGATGAGACAAAAGAAATAGTCATCAGTCTAATGAATCAACTTGAAGAAGCTAAGGAAATAGAAGAAGACATGAAGATCCAGTTGACTAAAAAGGAAGAAACATGTCACATGTTGGAATTGGAATTTATCAACCTAAAAAAGAAGAATGAAAAGACAAAAGAAACTGCCAAATTCCAGAATAGCTCAGCCATCCTAGATAATATCTAGAACAATCAAAGACCAACCGATGACAAAAATGTTCTTGGGTACAATAAGAAAGAAGAAGGTGGCAAGTGGAACACCATTCACAAACATGAGAAAGGATTATCCTCCTCAAAAGGAAAAAGTGCAATCACAAACCAAATACAAACCATGAACTTTGTTAAAGGAGGAAGCTACAAAAGTAAAAAACAAGAAACATATCAAAAGGTAGACTTCTCATGTCACAACAGACTCAAGTATGGAAACACCTTCAATGGTTATTTCTTTTCTTGTAAAAAATTTGTTCAGAAAGCATTGGAATGCAAGAGTCCTGAAAAGAAAAATTTAGGAAGGTCCAATAACTTAATGAGATGTTGGATATGCAATTATGTTGGGAACACAAAAAAGTTTTTTCATACCATAAGATGCTACAATTGTGATAAGTTTGGGCACAAATCCCAAGACTGCGGGAAATCAAGAAGAAAACCCATGAAAAATAATCCATATAAGTCGGGAAGGAAATCTAATGAACTTTGGAAGAAAAGAAGAGAGGATAAATATCAAAGGACAAATGTAGAAAATAAAATTTCATCAAACAAAGTGCCTTATGGAAAGATATGGAGAAAAAAATCTAAAGCAAAAAGAAAGAAAGATGATGACGATCATGCACCAAAAAATGAAGAAATTGGTAACAATAAACTGATGGATGAAACTCCTAATAAGGAATGTGGAATTCAAAGCTTTGCATATGAAAAGGAACAAGCTCAAGGAAGAATAATTTCTAAAGAAGAAGATGAAGAAGATTATGGTGCACAAAACAATGGTGATGATGATGAACTCTCAAAAGCAAATTAGTATGTAGAATAGTGTGATGAATAAAAAAAATAATATATAAAGAAGAAAGAAACAAAAGGAGTTCAAGATATATAAACACAAAGTATGAACAGAGCAAAGTTATTAATGATATAAATGAACAATAAAGATCTCTTGGAATCAAAGAACTAAAGAATATCAAGAAGAAGAAGAAGAAATAGAATAAGAGGATCAGTAAGCTTCACACCCTTGTATGTTATGACAAAGGAGAAGACAGTAAAACCCTATTTGAACACAAAAATTCCAAGAGATTGAGATAACAGTGGGCACATTCATAGGGGGGGAAAAGCAATAAAAGTTATCCTTCCTTTGTCATTGATGAAAAAATAGGAGAGATAAACAATAAAAACAAAGACCGAAATAAATGGGACAAAAACAGGGGGAGCATCAACTTAGGGGGAGAATCACCTCAGGGAGAGCATCATCTCAGGGGGAGAAGAGAATTATTTCCTTTGTCAGTGTTGTCAAAGGGGGAGAGATAAAGATTAAAACAAAGTCAGCTCAAAGGACTCAAAATACATAATACATATCACAAGGGAAGTAATATTGTTTTACTAAGGTTTCCATTGATAACAAAGGGGGATATTGTTGGAAATTTGGTTTTCATTGATGTCAAACTTGATAAATAGGTGAAATATCGTTGATTGATTGGCATGAGAAGAATTTTTAATATTGTACATATTGTTATGAATGTGACTTGAATGTCAAGTATTTTCAATATTGGACATAATGTTATAAAGGTGACTTGAATGTCAAGCATTGTCAATATTAGACATAAAGGTATGAAGGTGACTTGAATGTCAAGCATTGTCAATATTGGTCATAATGTTACGAAGGTGACTTGAATATCAGTAGAAAGACAATATTGACTAATATATTGTATGAGTTTGATACATTCATCCTATATTGTATAAGGTTGAGATTGTGTCATTAACATCCATGCACAAAAGAAGAAAATGTGAAGAAACTGTACAAACAAAAAGGGTAAATGGATAATCCAATATGGATCCATACAAATAACAAATAAAGAAGTTAATAAGACATGCTTTATTAAAATTGATTCAGAAAATCTCAATTGAAGAAGAGTCTAGAGATGAGACACAATGTCAATGGTGGATGTTTGGTGAGGAAGCATTGACACCATCGAGTCACAAGTCAAGTCGATTCAAACAACAATAAGGTCGACTATCTGGAAGTCGATCGATTGCAAGATGAGTCGAAGACAAGTCAACCGACTACAAGCCTGCAAATTGACGGAAGTTGGAGAAGACAAGTCGATTGATTTCAAGATTATTTGAAGACAATTCAACCAACTAAAGTTTGAAGTCGAAGGAAAATCGAGTCAGAAAATACAATTCGTCCAAATCAAGTTGAGTTGATCCAAGAAAGAAGTAACCTAAAGGCTGAAGTTGAAGAAAACTTAAATACAAATCGGGTCAAGGCTGAACCAAGATGGGTCAATTAGAATAGAAATACTCCAATCGAGATTCATCCTAGTTGAGTCGACCAAAAAGATGTTTGGTGGTCAAATAAGGAAGAAAATATGAAAAAGGGTGAGACCAAGTCAAATCATTAGTGACTAGTAGCTAAGAGGGAACTAATTTTAATATAACCATCAAGTAAAATGTTTACAAGTTGAGTTTAAATAATCACCAACAAAGGATATATGTGGAGGTTGATTTAGAAATTCACAAAAAGGTAATATGTACTGAAGTCGATCTGGCATCCGATGACAAAAGGAAAATATGGGCAAGTTTCCTTCAAAGAACTACCTGTACCGTCCACCTCGCACACATTTTAGGGAAATTTATCGCACGTCATCTAATTCGGCATGTTATACCAAAACCCCATGTCATAGAATTTTAAAATTTGTTTCCATCACTCGAGAATATTCATACATAAATCATTTTCTAAATTGGTGTACGAAAATCAATTAAAAAAAATACCATTTGTGTTAATTAAATGAAAGGGTGCATTGTTTCATTCCAAAAGGAAAAATTGTTTCAAAGTGGCACCCTTTGGAGGACTATATAAGTAAAGGAATATGAAGGGAAGAAGTTGTCTTGGTGGATATATATATATATATATATATATATATATTGGATTGAATGAAAGTTCATTCTATCTGGTTGGTGCATGTTTACAAGTTGAGTCTTGTTATGAGGATTGGATTCCTCACATCTCAATTGGATCTGAGATCAACAAGTCGGGTCTTGTTATGAGGGTTGGATTCCT
Source organism: Picea engelmannii (assembly GCA_009831015.1). Lineage (NCBI taxonomy): Eukaryota > Viridiplantae > Streptophyta > Pinopsida > Pinales > Pinaceae > Picea > Picea engelmannii. The sequence goes on along the minus strand of ML780460.1, from coordinate 111,815 downwards.
CATTTCTCAGTCAGATCTGAGAACTACAAGATGGGTCTTGTATTAGAGAATTGGATCTCTCATATTCAGTTAAAGTTGAAAATATTAAAGAATTGATTTTAATTGTATTCATTCAAGTTAAATAAATAAAAGAATAATATTGTATCTACTTCATATAGTTTGTGTTATACATGTTTATGAATAATTAATTTAACTAAATATATCTTATTCAGTTAATTTAGTTAATCTATAAAAGTGTGAAAAGTAGACAAAAGTTCCAGACACTAATTCACCCCCCCCCCCTCTCAGTTTCAGTGTGTGTTTCAACAGAATAAAGGGCTACATGGAATGCATGTTGTGCACTTGTGATCCATGCACAACACCACACGATATTTTGGATTTTTTCAAATCAATTATTTTCATCTTTTGTTGGCCCTTGGTTATTGAAATAAGTGAAGCTCAAGGAAGAAAAGGAAAAACGTGAACTGCATAGAAGACGCGGTGACTGTTACTGGGTCGAAGTGAGTGAAAGAGAAGAAAAGGCGAAGCGAAGTAAAAGGAAGAAAGTTGTTGGATGAGGAGATCAAGGATGATAGATCAGCAAGGAAGAAGGATCGTGGACAACTCAGTAAGAGGAAAAAGCCACTGTTGGATGTTTTGGAGAACCACACGAGAAGGAAGGAAAGATAGGTTGGCGAAGCCTTGGAAACACGGGTCAAGTTGACCTAGGGTTTTAGAAACCTAGGGTTTTTGTATCTAGGGTTTTGAAACCTAGGTTTCAGCCTAAGGATGTTGATGAGTGATTGTAATGTATAAATAGAGGTCAAGATGACCTAGGATGGGTTGGTGTCATTATTATTACTATTAATGATGTTGTGATTGTTATTGTGTGATCGGGTGAGTAACATTGGGTGAGAGAGAAGTGTTGTGTATGAGAGCCTTCTGTATTGAAATATCTTCAACTGGGTGCAAAGATCAACCCTCCAACTGGGTGCACAGGGAGGGGAGAGATAGAGAGAAGAAGAAAGAAGATCCGCTAGCTAAGAGCACAGACAAGAACTGTATGTTTCATCTTAATACATTATAAAGAACAGTTATGTGGACGTATCCCTAGAGAGAGAGTGAACCACATATATTTTGTCTTGTGTGTGTGATCGATACTATGTTCTTTTGCCTTGATATACTATTATTGAATTATTGTGGTAGATTTGATAGATGTGTGGAATAGATATAAGATGATAAGTGATATATGCATGTTGTATTGTTCGAGTGTTGGATCCACTTGATAGTTCCCTTGGTTGTATACATCTTTGTCCTGCAACCCCCCCATAGCTACTTTGGGTGAGACTGCATCTGCTTCGTAGGTGTAGCCGAAAGGGCCAGTAGTTAGGGCTTGTTGGTGCGCTCTTGGAGATGAACCCTTGGTCTGCCCCTATGCCAACAAATGGTTCTGTTGTCAGAATGGGAATATTCTTGAGGGAATGTCAAGGTGGTTTCCATCAAAGAAAGAAATTAAAAAGTGGATAGAGGATCAATAAAAGGACTTCGCTGAAGCCCAGAACAAGAACCCTAATATTAGTATAGAGGATTGGTTGGATAGATATATCTTTACGGATATACATGAAATTTTCTTTGGAGGAATCCATCAGGAGATATATGAGTGGTTAGAAAGGTTAGCAGATACCCAGTTTGAAATCGGATCTAGACCTCCTGTAGTTTGGATGTCAGCCCTGATCACTAAGGTCAAGAGAGTTGATAAGGCCATGTCAAGAGTAGTAGATCACTGGTTTGATAGCACCATTGGAGGGTACATCACCAAGTTTGTTGTTGATAGAGTAGAGTCATACAGCCAAGCCGAGAGATATTTCTTCAAGGGACCCAGAGGAAACTTTTTATATTTTTTGAAGTTGAGAATCAAGATGTTATTGCATGAGAAGAACATCTTGAAGATACAATAGATTGGTCAGATTTGAAAGAGCTAGTGTTCAGGAATTCAGACAGCAATAGCAACACAGAGGTTGGACATACGTGTAGTGGAAGAGCGTTCAGAGAGGTTCATCTTGCAAACCTATTTAAGAATAGATACAAGGATGAGGGTCTCTATAGTGGAGAAGAGGCAGATCTGACAGACGAAGAGCATTCAGAACCCGTTAAGGTAGAGGAAAGAAAAGTTGAATAACCACATCAAGATGAGGCAGAAACTTCAAAAACTGTGCATACTGTTGAAGTAATTATTATTATCCCTCCTGTTGTTTCAACAACACTAAGCAATCAAAATAGTTAGAGTCACCAAAGTCCTTAGAGTACTATTACTAGCAGTTCAACATATACTCAGACAGGAAACCTAGGAAACCTAGGAAACCTAGGAAGATCTATGGTAGATGAGATGAGGCTCCCTATCTTTAGGGGAGATGGGTATGAAGACCCTAATAAACACTAGTTCCTATGTGAATTCGTATGGAATATGAAGAATGTCACCGATGAAGCTATTAAAAGAACCCAGTTTAGTACTACCCAAAGGGATCGCACACTGAGTTGGTACATGGAGCTTGTCCAAGGACTTGCACAGCCTAAGCCGTTGAATTAGATCAAGAATGTGTTGATTACATAATTCAAGAAACCCAAATCAGAGTCATGATGTATTACAGAGATGAAAGATATCAAGAAGAAGATAGCCTAACCTGTTTGGGAATTCGATCAAAGATTCAAGACCTTAACATGTCGATTGATTTTTTAGATCTCGGATGAGAAGAACAAAGAGTGGTTCATTGCAGCCCTTTTACCACACATCAGAGTTCCTTTGATGCAATAGAAGATTGCATCACAGGATGAGGCACTGGAGATCTCCATGAAGTTAGAGTTAGGCCCTATGGGAGAATCTAGCTCAGGTATGAGTCAGATCTTGATTTAGCTAACTAGTTTGTCTCTATGGGTTGAAGATATGAAGAACGACAAGGGAAAAGATAAAAGAGAAGACATCTAGTGTGTCATATGCATATCAGAAGGCCATTACAAGGATCATTGTCCCCTGTTCCATGAATACTTGGCCTCTGGAGTTCCAAGCCCTTTGAAGCAAGTCACCTTACACTGGTTTGAGGTATGCTGAAATAGACATAACCCTGGTGAGTGATATTACAGGCAAAAGTATGTTCAAACACCCATAAATTTGTATTTCATGTTCTGTAAGTCTGTAGAGCATGATGATAGAGATTGTAGGGATTCTGACCTCATGCATGAAAGGTCAAGAGACATATACAAAATTCAAGGCAAAGTACATCAAGAAGGAAACACTGCACAATATAACTCCCCTGGGAGAGGAAACTTCAATCCTCACGGTGGATTCAAAGGATGAGGATGAGGAGGAGGTATGGGTCGAGGTCGAGGATAGATAATCTTTTATAACTTCACACATCCAGGACACCGAGCAAGGGACTATCAAAACCCTTGTACCACTTACAGCTATTGCTGGCTAAGCTTTAGGAAAGCCGAGGACCTCAACAGAACCCGCAAGTGCAACTGATATACGTTGAACCTCGCGGAGAAGACCCTAGATTTGTTGTTATGACTAGAGGAGGCATTGTTATAGGAGAAGACAGACTGACCCAAGGAAAGGCTATAGAAGACTCAGGAATCAGGAAAGATGCATAGAAGACCCAAAATTTTGATGCAAAGAAAGAAAGACATATATTTGAGGAGGCAAGAAAAGAGTTCAAAGAATACCAAGGCTCTTCATCAATGACATGGCCAGAAGTAAGACAATATGGAATGTCGCAGGAATTTGATCAATCTACTTCGCTAAAAGAAGGAAAAGAGGTAAGCAAGCTCATGGAATTTTTATATACTTGCATTAAGTTGATTCAGGATGAAAGCATTATACAAGAACTACAAAATTTAATCAGACAGTATGAGCTAGGAAAGATAGATCCCTTACTGAATAGGGAAGCACACCAAATCGCTAAAAAGAGAAGGACAAATAAGGAATTACACTTGAATTCTCAAATAGGAGAATATGATATAGATTATGTGGTCCTCGACTTAGGGTCGGAGGTCAATGTTATGATGAAGAAAGCTTGGGCATTGATGGGAAAACCGAAGTTGATCTACTCCCCTATCAGGCTTAGGATGGCTAATCAACAAGCTGTCAGCCCCTTTGGATGATTTGAACATGTCCCTATGGACATCAATGGAGTAAGAAAGTTATCAGAATTTGAGGTAATTGAGATAGTTGATGATAGTTTTCCTTACCCTGCTCTGTTAGGAATTGACTGGGAATTCAATAATTCCATTGTGCTTGATTTAAAGAAAATACGTATGAATTTTGAAAGAGATGGCCTTAGGGTCATTGTGCCTTTAGATATAGATGAAGGTCAGTGATACATAGAGCCCATCAGAGAAGAAGACCGCACATATGAACTGGAAAACATATACAAATTAACAACCACACAATAGGATTACATTAATATTACGGCCAATCAAAACCTAAGCTGGAGAAGTGACAACGCATGTTCATCAGACTCGGAAGAAGCACTAGAAAACTAGAAGAATAAAATGTATGAAGTATCTATAAGAAGATGTGCTAGATTAACCAGATAAGTCTGATGGATCAGCACAACAGTAACTAACTTACCCACCTTTGATGGTCTAAATCCTTTAGAAACCTTCTTTTCGGACTTTGAATAAAGTGTACCAATGCAACAAATACTGTTGGAAATGGATGAGGCCCTGAAGGCCACACCAACAAGATGATGGGGGACACACAAAACCAAGATTATAGATTGGGTACAATGTCATACCTTGATGATAGCGCAGTTATTAGCACAAGTAGAAGGCTCTGAAGTTCGATACACAGATCGAAGCTGCCCAAAGGACCATGTGCAAAGTTGTGAAGCATCCTGGAGAAACATTCCTTAAGAGAAGTGGGTTCACAAATTCATTAACACACTGGACACGACACCTATCAACTGGTACCTTCAAGCAGAGTTGCGCCTATCCACTACAGAGTGGGAAGGCATAACTCATAATGTTGTAACCACCTTCTTATTTGAAATTCAATATCCTTCAGTAGATCAAGCATTGTATATTGTAAGACATAAATTATTCAAGGAGGCATCTAACCTCCCTTTGGAGCAAGAAGAGGATGAATGGATTGTGCCTCTCCAGAAACTACAAGGTTCTTACAACATCAATTCTGATGAAGACGATGATCCAAGAAAGGTGAACATCACATAAACAGAAGGACAAAGAGATGTGGAAGGACAAGGAGTTGAGATACCATTCATTGTATAGCCAATTAAGATTAGGAAAGTCAATATTGGAACAGAGTAGACACCGAAGCTTGCAAATGCTGGAGATTATTGGGATGCTGCCACTATTGACAAAATTATAGAATTACTGCATGAATATCAGGACTTGTTTCCAACCAAGTTCACTGATATGAAGGGAATTAAAGGGCCTATGGGAGAGATGAGGATCCCTTTGAAACCATATGCAAGACTCGTCAAACAAAGACCCTACAAATTGAACCCTAAATATAAGGAGAAAGTGAAGATTGAGCTCGACAGAATGCTGGAAGTAGGGATTATAGAACCTGTGGAAGAATCAGAATGGATTAGCCCTATCATGGTACAGGACAAGAAGACATGAGAGATCGAGATCTGTGTAGATCTCAGGAAGTTGAATGATGCATGTTTGCATGACCCCTTCCCTTTTCCATTCACTGACGAAGTGTTAGATAATGTGGGAGGCCAGGAGGTATACTCTTTTACAGATGGATTCTCAGGATACCATCAAATCCGGATTGCTAAGGAAGATCTCAATAAAACCACATTTGCAACATAATGGGGGTCCTATCATTATATAGTGACACCATTTGGATTGCAGAATTCCCCAGCCATTTTTTCCAAGGTGGTTGTCGAAGCATTCAAGGAGTTTCTGCATAAATTTCTAGAAGCATATTTTGATGATTGGACTGTTTTTAGCTTATTCAAAAATCATATTAAATGTCTAAGGTGACTATTGGACAAATGTAGGCAGTGTCAAATTGCCTTGAATCTGAAGAAATTCATCTTCTTCTCACCATTTGGAGTGTTGTTAGGTCATATTGTATGCAAGCAAGGATTGTTGGTCGATCCATCTAAAATTTCCATTATAGTTGATCTACCCCCTCATACTTCAGTCAAACAAATGCGCACTGCGCTGGGACACACAATATATTACAGAAAGTTTATTAAAGGATATGCCTAGATTAGAGCACCCATGGAGAATATTTTGAAGAAAGATTGTTAGTTTAGTTGGACAGAAGAGTTCCAATAGAGCTTCGACACACTAAAACAAAAAATGGTTGCTGGGCCTATTCTAGTTTTTCCAAATTGGAGCAAGGTGTTTCATGTGCATGTTGATGTGTCTTCTATTTCTTTAGGAGCAGTGTTAGCACAACCTAGGGAATAAGATATTAACCATCCGTTATCCTTTTCCAACGGGAAGCTATCAACTACTAAGATCAATTACACCACTACCAAGTGAGAGGAGTTAGCCATGGTGTATGCATTGAAGAAATTTCGCTACTACTTCTTGAGAGGACACTTTAAAATGTTTACTGATCACTCCGTGCTGAAATACCTAGTCAACAAGCTAGTGTTGGGGGGGAGAATATGTAGATGGCTTCTCCCATTTCAGGAATATGACTTTGAGATCATAGTAAATCCAGGAAGAATGAACAAAGGTCCTGACCACTTGTCGAGGTTGAAACATGGAGAAGAAGCCACTAGTTTGGAGGATACACTATCGGATGCACAGTTGTTGGCCATTAGAAATATTGATGACCACTTCGCAGAAATAGTTCAATTCATGTCAACAGAAATGGCACCTAGTGAGTATACAATTCCCTAGAAGAAACATCTAGTAGTGCGCACTACAGACTTTTCACCTATATCTGGACAACTCTACAAGATGGGACTTGACGAGATATTGAGAAGATGTGTTATGGAGGAAGAACGACTGATGGTCCTCACAGAAGCTCATAAATGCATCGCAGGAGGACACTACATAGGGAAAGAAACCACGCAGAAGGTGCTTAGAGATGTCCTTTGGTGGCCTACCCACACATAGATGCTAAAGACTACTACAGAGATTGTGATGTATGCCAAAGAGTTGGGAAACCATCCAGAAGAGATGAAATTCCACTAGCACCAGAGCTGACCGTACAAGAATTTGAGAAATGGGCAATAAAATTTGTGGGACCTATAACCCCACCAGGCAAGGGCATAGGAACAAGATGCATAATTACTCTGACAGAGTACTTGACTAGATGGGCCGAAGCAAAAGTAGTTAAGGATTGTAGTTCAACTATAGTTGCGCACTTCATATTTGATGACATCATAACCAGGTTTGGATGCCCAAATATCCTTATGAGTGATCAAGGCACACATTTCATAAATAAGACTGTTGAAGCCTTGACTAAGGAATTTGCAGTCCACCATTAGAAGAGAATGCCTTACCATCCACAAGAAAATGGGACCATTGAAGCATTCAACAAGATCTTGGAGACAACACTGACGAAGATTTGTAGTGTGAACAGGGATGACTAGGATTTAAGAGTATCAACAGTACTATGGGCCTATAGAACCACTTGCAAAAAATTAACAATGTATACCCCTTTCAAGTTGGTATATAGTCTCGAAGTCATTGACCCAATGGAATATTTGGTACCAAGATTAAGAATTGTTTCCTTTACAGATATGGATAATAGTGGCGTTGTTCAAGAGAGGTTTGCACAGTTGATCGAACTCTAAGAAGATAGAATTATTACAGGATTCCATCAGTAGGTGCAAAAGGAAAGAGAAAAGGCCTATCATGATAGGCACATCAAGAAGAAGGAATTCAAGTAAGGTGATCTAGTATTGGTATATAACAGTAAGTTCATAAAACATCCTGGGAAGTTCCGAACGTATTGGATCGGGCCATATGAGATCGCCTATGTCACAGAAGGAGGAATTGTGAAATTGAAGACTTTGAAGGGAGAATGGAAGGAAGGATTAGTGAATGGGAGTCGGCTGAAGTTGTACTATGACAACTAGCTACCTCGCAGATCTAAGTAAAAGCATAAGGAAAATGTTCTAGGTACCAGGTGTAGTTGAAACTGGTTACCAAACACAGAAAAGACAGTTTGCACAGGGAAGGAGAGGAGGCATAGAGAAGAAAGCTAAGGCTGCACTACACAGTCTGAAGTCGAAGAAAAATAGAAAGGTCAGATCTGAAGCACCTCGGGATGAGTCACAAGTGAGTGTTGGGGACCTGTTGGCCTTTGGTTATGGAAATAGGTGAAGCTCAAGGAAGAAAAGGAAAAATGTGAACTGCGTAGAAGACACAGTGACTGTTACTGGGTTGAAGTGAGAAAAAGAGAAAAAAAGGCGGAGCGAAGTAAAAGGAAACAATCTGTTGGATGAGGAGATCAAGGATGACAGATAAGCAAGGAATAAGGATCATGGACAACTTAGCAAGAGGAAAAATCCATCATTGGATGATTTGGAGAACCACGCGAGAAGGAAGGAAAGACAGGCTAGCGAAGCCCTAGAAACACGGGTCAAGTTGACCTAGGTTTTTAGACACCTAGGTTTTTTGTATCTAGGGTTTTGACACCTAGGTTTTGGCCTAAGGATGTCGGTGAGTGATTGTAATGTATAAATAGAGGTCAACAGAACCTGGGATGGGTTGGTGTCATTATTATTTCTATTGTTGATGTTGTGATTATTATTTTTTGATCGGGTGAGTAACATTGGGTGAGAGAGAAGCGTTGAGTATGAGAGCCTTCTGTATTGTAAGATCTTCAGCTGGGTGTGAAGATCAACCCTGTAGCTGGGTGCACAGGGAGGGGAGAGATAGAGAGAAGAAGAAAGAAGATCTACTAGATAAGAGTGCAGATAAGAACTATATGCTACATCTTAATACATTATAAAGCATAGTTTTTTGTACGTAGCCCTAGAGATAGGGTGAACCACATATATTTTGTCTTGTGTGTGTGATCGATACTACGTTCTTTTGCCTTGATATACTGTTATTGCATTATTGTGGTAGATCTGATAGATGTGTGGAATAGATCTAAGCTGATAATTGATATATGCATGTTGTATTGTTCTAGTGTTGGATCCACTTGATAGTTTTCTTGGTTGTAGACATCTCTGTCCTGCAGCCCCTACATAGTTGCTTCGGGTGAGACTACATCTACTTCACAGGTGTAGCCGAAAGGGCCAGTAGTTAGGGCTTATTGGTGTGCTCTTGGAGATGAACCCTGGGTATGCCCTTGTGCCAACAAATTTTCTCATGAATTTCTATTTTCCAAGATTTAATGGGTGGTACTAGGTTTTATATGAGAAAATCATGATCGACCCCATTTAATCTATGGGAAAGCCATGATTGATCTCTCTTTTACTAGGAAGAATCACAACCTTGATGTCCTTTCGATGATCAAGTATTTTGTGATAAACTTATTCTTGATCCAATTGTGTACCTTGGTTCATTACATATTTCTTGAACTATGGTGCCAAATAGAGGTGTAACCCACTCTAATACCATATATCTATAAATCGCCTTATATATTCCAGTGGACAATATTTCACAACAAATGAGCAATTGTTTTTCATCATACTTCTCCATTGTGTAGTAAATTAAATTTTATCTAGTGACTTTAAATAAATCCCATAGGAACCATTCATAACTTTTGTAGATTATTTTGAAATCAGAATGAAACTATAGTAGAAAAGACACAAATTGGAGAAAACCATGAGGGAAAAACTCCAACAAAAATAAAATTTTATTCCTTTTTCTTTTATATTTTCAATATTTGTAGTATGAATACATACAAAGACGTCCTCACTTTGGATTTGACTAAAACTATGGTTATTTATGGAATTATTCATGGTTTCCGTTTGTTATCACACAAAGTTGTTCAGGTTCGTAGGTGGTAGCCATGAGTGCAATCAAGCAGGAAAATGTAGTTGCAGTGGCAGAAATCCCCTACACATTTCAATATGGGGCCATCTCTAACCACAAGTTGGAGGGTTCCCACAATTAGTAGGAGGACAAATTTTTGGTGAAGGTGCTAAAATATTCAGTGCACCTAGATCTCGGGTCATGATCATATCAACGGTGATCGATATTTTTGGCACCACAAGCTGCGTGGAGGATAAAACCCGAAGGGCGGTCCGAAATCCAAACCATGGTTTTGGAGGGTGACTATGTGGCGAGAAATGGTGCATTTCGGGCTCGAAATCAGTGTGGACCTAAACTACCTCTCGCGGCCCTGAAATCAAGAGAACATTTAATATCATACCCAGTAGCGACATGTGGTCACCCGCTAGTCGTTCAGTCGCGCTCCAATCCTGGGGAAGGTTTATCCAATGGGAAGGGATTGATTTTGCAATCTCAAAGCAAAATGTTCATCCCACACCTAATCCAACATCGATAGGTGGCCGCCCTCTAGTTGTCCAGCCACACTCCCATCCTGAGAAAGGATTTAGTTAATGAGCACGGATTGGTAGTTGAAACCTCAGCTCAGTCCATAATTGGAAATATTGAATTTATGGCCGAGGAGGTAGGACTTTTAGCTCGGGTACAGTGATGGAAAGCTTTTCGTGCAGACCATAACAATCCAAGCTTGCATCTGACAGGAGGAAACATGCACAGTCTAACAGAAGCCTGCGCAGATGTAAAGCTTTGAATATGATGGCTGGATCACACTCTTGGAAATGGTGGCCTTATCTGTGTATAAATAGTTCAGTTGAATATTTTTTAAGGTCATCAACTGGTTGAGCAAAGCTCCCTACTATGTAATTTTTTATGCCAAAGTTGTTCTCTGGTTATGGATATGATTTGAGACTTTCACATTAATAGAATTCAGTTCCTTTCATCTTCTTGTGTAAACTGTGCTGAAACACTCGGGCATGGAGGATCCAGTCAAGGGTTGTATCTATATTGTAATGTAGGTTTGATTATAATACTAATGTGACATGTTCTAATACTTTTTATTTGTTATCTTATTTCCCCTTATCATGAGATGCTCAGGCATTGAGGATCCAGTCGAGTTGTTGTAGTTGCATGGTAATGGAGGTTTGATTATTATGCAGCTGTGATATATTTCAGTATCTGAAACTTATGTTCAAGAGTGCTCTTGTGCCTGAGTTTTTCTTCACCAAGATGATTGAAAGATGGATGGTCATGGTATACTTGTCCACCTTTCTCACTAAGTCTTCCTTATGCTCAGCTTTAATCTTAAACCACTGACCGAAGTTAATGAGGAACTCGTTTCCTTATGCATTGCTAGTCCAATTCTTGTGTTAAACTTTCTTGTACTAAGCTATGTCCATTTGACCTCCACTCATAAAACAAACATCCACCAAACATTATGATGGGTACTGGGCTTATCCTCCTACAATCTGAGGGTGACTCTCAGTGCTAACACCTTCTTTCCTTGCTCTGCTTTGTAGTTTCTCTTTCTCCTCTTGGAAGTCACTCTGTTATGGAACATGGGCACTACAATAGGATTTGAACCCTTTCTCCTATTTTGAATAGGATTTTTATCTTGATTCTTATATAGGTTTTCTTGGAAATCCATCCAATGTTATCTCCACATGTGTGAGGATGATGTGGATTCCAAAAGGTGTCAAACTATATAGGTTCATGGGAAACTTGCAGGAAGTCTATCATTCACATAACTTTGTTTATTTAATGCAATGAATTGTTGGAAATATTTGAAAGAGATCTAAAGAAAAAAGTTAAATTAAAATTTATTTTCATACAATATGGACTCCAAGAAAAGGTTTGAAATGGGTTGTAGAAGTTTTGGACCTAAAATTTGAAATTAAGGTTCTATTATGAAATTTCCCCCACAAGTTCATGACTCTAAATTTATCTATCCATAAAATAACTCTAAAATAAAATAAAATGTAATGATCCATTTTGGATCATGTGTTATTTTTGTTACAAACAACTATGACTACAACTCAATCTTATCCTCATCAAGTGATAGTGTCTTGTTTGTTCTAAAAAAATAGTTGATATCAATAAAAAATTCTCTTGAGAATGAGGGAAGACAATTATAGAAGCTAGGTGGAAACCCAAAATAATCCCAAGTGTCAAATGCGAAGGTGATTACAATGTTATTCAAACTGGGTATGAAAAAATAGAACACCACTACTTCTTCCATGAGTTTTCAAGGTTGGTTGACACATTCCATCTTATGATTGGATGGTATTTAGTATTAGTTTTCATGATTTCCCTTATAGACTCCCAATGACTAGAATCCAGGTGTATCTTGGGATCAATCATCGGGACCTATGCAATCAAGTGGATCTAAGGAATGAGCCTTCCATGTTATTTATTTCTTCGCTACCAAAACATCTATGATGGCCCAATAAATGATTAGCCATTGGGATATTGAGGTATTATTCTATCATAGTGGGTCCATTCTCTATAATATTTTGATAAGGGATTAGTCACCAAGGCATTGGTGTCCTCGGGAACAATAATAATTAAGGAAAAATTAAAAATCTTTTAATGATTCAACAAAATAAATAAAGGCGTAGATTTGAATGGACTTTTACTTCAAATTTCCAACTTGTATGACACATGACAACTACTAAAGGTATACCTACGCATTTCATTATCCCATTCACTTGTGTAGAATTTCAATATTAGACTATCATATGGACCTTAAAATTACTTCTTGCATCCACATGGACATCCAATCATTGGGGTGAGACTTCCTTATTATTTATACTATTACCCCAATTCTCCACGATGGCCCAATTAAAGGTATACAATTAGGATATTGAGGTATTATTTTATGCCATAGTGGGCCCACTACCCATAATGGCTTAGTCTATTATTGACCATGGGGTGATAAAAAAATTTAAAAACTTATGTAGACTACCTTGATCAATGAATTGATCAATGTAAAGCTGCAATACCCTAATTTTGGATCCCCAATTGTATGTGTACATATGATATTTAGGCTAGTGAGCTAGTATGTTTTGGGTTGAAGTGCCTCTGTGATATTAGGCTAGAGAGACTGTATGTTGAAATGTTGGTGAGCCTAGCATTATACATTGTAATCACACTCATATATATTAATAAAATACATCACAATTGCATATCAAGTTAGACAAAAGAGTATGGGGAGATATGACTCCACGAGAGGGAAAGGGGGTTAAAGGATTAAGGAAATGGGATAATCCAATGAATATAATAGTATATTCCTAAGTCCTAAGTCATATTTTCATGATTATATCCTATTTTCCTAAGTGAGGGGAACAAGTTTCCAAGTGGGGGGAACAAGTTTCCAAGTGGGAGGAACATAGCTCCTTGAGTGCCACTTGTCAAAAAGGGAACATGCATATATAATGTTTGTATATTAGTGGAAAAGAAACCATTTCGATAATTATATCATTCAATTATTTCCATTCTTACTCTGGGATATTGGGTGTGAGCTAATGAGCCACTGTAATCCTATTTATTTATGAACCCTTTGAATCCTAGTTGGATTTGGGTGAAAAATTATCATTGGCTTGCCTTGGGGAAGGATAGATACTTGGAGGAAGAATTGTCTTAGATAGGTTCCCCTTAGTGTGAGGAATTGAGGGTACTTGGAGAATCCATGAGAGTAGCTCTATTTATTGGAGCCATAGCTCTGAGACTTTCTAGTCAGCCTATGTTGGATACCTAAAAGGGAAGTGGTATAGCCTAAGGGACGACGATGCAGAGAAGGGGGTACACTTCCTTGGATTATGTAGGCTGATGGGGTTTGAGAGCGTTTTTGTACTTATTGATGGAGTTTGTTACCTTGGACTAGTTTGAACCTAGTATTGACTGTAAGACATTGGTTAGCTTAGGTATCCTTTTCCTTGGTGGATTGATCATAGCCCTAGCTTGGCGGTCACTTATGTTATGTACCAAATTATTAATATATCAAAATATACCAGAAGTACACACCATCTACAAAAATGTGAGCGTGGAGCATAACTCTAGTATATATAAGAGAGATGAGCTACACAATAACTCCTTAAATAATAGGTGAACCTCCTCCAAATATCCAAATAAATTCATGCATCACAATTCATATGTTCTCAATAATGAATACATGATCTCTATATATACCTATTCACACACTACACATGAGGTCCCTTTACTATTAGGCCGACCCTATTACATATACATTTATACATTACATGTACATTTAACCCCATATATTCCCCCCATTGGGCTCATATTATATATATTTAACCCCATATATGCCCCCTTCGGTTCATAGCATAGTACCCTCCTTCAAAAAGATTTGTCCTCAAAGCTTGCAATTAAAGGCTTCACATGTGATGAAACCAAGTAATATGATATTCTCATGTTTATTCTTTCTTCATTCCATAGATGATGGTCCATCCATCAAAAATAAATTATTATTGGTCTTAATCCTTGGTGGCTAGTTGTTGTGTAATTTTATTTCCTTTGATTCCATGTATTTTTGTTGTAACTTCTCCAATTTGTAGTGGTTTTTGGTATCTGAAAGTATCTTGTTGAAGAGTGGTTTTGTGATTCCTTGTGATGCATCCCCCCTACTCCCTCGTAGGGATAAATGACCTCCCAGTCAAAGGATCTTTGATTCTTGAGTCAAATGACTATCTGGAACCTTAATGGTCCCCTTTTGTATCTAAACACATGCCCTTTCGGGTTCTTCGTGCAGGTATGATAGTACCCGCAAACTTCCCTTTCACTCTCCTACAAAATCACAGAGTACTAGGCATTAGCTCTTTTTATGATAAGCCCCCTCTTGATGTGACCTTGGGTGACGACTTCATAGGGCCACACGATTATGGCCCACCCTCAACGTTTTAAATTTCATGCAACTACTACCCCTGAAATTCTACGGGATCGTCGATCTCACGATCTTAACGATAGTATCTGAATTAACGGTTCAGATCTGCACTTTTCAAGTCTACGGACCAGATATGCCCCTTCTCGATCAATAGTTGAGATCTCTTTGTGATTTTGAACTTTAGGGTTTTTAAATCTCAAACCCTGCTTTATTTTGTACTTCAACCTCTCAGAGCTGACGATCTATAGACACCTATCCTGATCAATCAATGGTCCTACTTCCACTTCAGGTGTTTGACCTTTCAACTCAGATCAACGATCCTGTGACCCCCTTCTCAATTGAAATTTGAGATCTCCTTCAGGTCTTCAAACTTCTGAGATCTCAAATCTAAAACTTTACCTTTCTTCCCAATGCCTTTTATCCAAAGGCTATAATCCACTGACATGTGTCCACTTAATCTGATGGTCAAGGATTACTTTGAGTATTTACCCAGAGTACATGGATTTATGCCATGTGTCTCTTAAATTCCACGGCTCTGAACCACTTCGATACTTTACCCGGAGTTCACGTATTCATGCCACATCTCCCTTAGATTTGTCGGTCTAGATTCACTTCGGATCTTCGAGTTTCGACAATCTCAGATATCAACTGAAACCCCCTACAGTTTACTCGGAGATCACGATCTATTGACAAGTGTCCCCGTGCAGATCAACCACTCTCGGCTCTTTGACTATTCAAAAATCTCAAGTTTCAAACTTTCCTCCTCCTGAGATCACGATATCTTATGGCTCACATTCACTTTTTCGATTCGATGGCTCAGGTCCACTTCGGATGATCAAACGACTGATATTTCACTTTGGCTTTCTGGCTCTTCGGGCTTCGAAAATATCAAGTCTCAAACCTTGATGATCTCTCTCTCCCGAATGTGCAAAGCGCTAAGGCTCGTGCACTTTACTTTGATCAAACAATTGTTGATATTTTACATAGTGATCCAATGGCCACTGTCACTCCTCCTCCTGAGCTTATGATTTCTTTCGACTTAGAAGATTTATCAGTCTTCAAAGGTTTAGAACCTTCTCTCCTCCTACAAGTCCAACTCTAATATCTCGTCAACACCTCTGAAAATTGTTATCCCTTTTGAGCTTGATCCTTAAAGGATTTTGACTTCCCACGCACTCCTTGTATTCTCAGGATTTCGATAACTTAGATCGAAGGATTTCTTGAAAATAAATTCTTCTCGCCCACTTGGCATTCCTCTATTCTGGTCCGTCGACACTTAGTCTCTTCTTGACATTGTGCACTCCTTACACCTGGTCTAAGTTTCCTTGGTTCTCTCTGAACTCCTCTGAATCGATATGACACTTAATCGACACACTCCTTGTGTTCAATATGCAGACCTTGCATACGAGTTTCAAAAGAGAAACAATTGAAACTTATCCAGTTTCGTCACAACTTCATACTATCAACTTCTAGAATAATCATACATGAAAGAAAATGAAATAAATCACATACACAGAATATAACATTCATTCATTCATACATCAAATGAACACAGTCCAAGATTTGGGACAATTCGGTCTGTTCTATTCATTCATGAAACAAATTACATATATTTATTCTACTCTACTTTGTTCTACCGATCTCTTTGATCTTTATCTCATGATATCCTAATTCTTTTACAATGAAACAACAAACTATCTAAGGACCGACTCCACTAGATCTCGTCGTCCTGTCTGCAACCTATCATACCAAACTCTTAGCGGTTACCTACTCTATCCTATTACAATAACTAACAATTATTTTCAAATAAGAGTCAACACTCTATATCTGCAACCCCTTACAATCCTTCATGACTTTACAAACATAGCATATTTAAAAATGTTGCTTTCAAAAATATCTCAACAACTCAATTTAATTCTGAGTTAATTAATGATTTGAAACTCTGCCATGTTGAGATGTCATTCCTTTGCCTCCATGCTTTTGTTTTGACTTTGAAGGTGATGCTCCTGCATCATACTCCTCTGGTTAAAATTTTCATGGACTCATGTCTATCAGCTCCTGCACTATTTTTCCATGCTTCAAAATATCAGGTTCTGTGACCCAACTTTCATATTCCATTAGATGATATTTCCACTTCACTAAATACTTAGGATATGTCTTCCTCCTGGTCTTCTTTCCATCTCTTTGTTCAATGATTTTATCCATCTGAGGTTTTTCTGCTGTGGGCAATTGTTCTTCCCACTGAACTTCTTTCTGATCATTTGATTCTCCTGCCTCATCTCTCCTGTAAGGATATAGCTCCGCAACATTGAATATCGGTGATATCCCAACATTGTCTGGCAACTCAATTTCATAAGCATTGGCTGTGAATTTTCTGAGAATCATGCATGGTCCTATCTTCTTCATCTTCAACTTGTTATACATTCCCCTTGAAAGCCTCTCTTTTCTCAAATGATCTAAAACTTCATCTCCAACTTCAAATTGAACTTCTCTCCTCTTCTAATCAACTCTGTTCTTGTATTTTTGGATGTTTTCCTATAGCTTCTCTCTGACTTTGTCATGGATTTTCTGCATTTTTGTTACAAAATCCTCTACTCCAACACTTCTGAATTCTTCTTGATTCATATCTCTCAACTCTGTAATCCCTCTTGGTTGTATACCATACACAATTTCAAATGGAGTTTTCCCTGTGTTCCTGTTCACTGAATTGTTGAATGCAAATTTTGCTTGTGCCAGAATTTGATCCCATTGACGACCTTGCTTAGTGACTAAACATATCAACAAGTTTCCTAGACTCATGTTTACTACTTTAGGATTTCCATTTGTCTAAAGGTGATATGTTGAACTAAAGGACAAGTTTGTCCCCGGCCTCTTCCATAGATTCCTACAAAAGTTTCCTACAAATTTGGTGTCCCTATCTAAGTCTATGCTCCCAGGCAATCCATGTAGTCTCACTACTTCTCTAAAAAACAAATTCGCTATGTGTGTAGCATCATTTGTTTTCTGGCATGGTATGAAACGTGCAATTTTTTTAAATATTTCCACCACAACAAATATGGAATCGCTCCATTTTTTGTTTCCAGGCAATCCCAAAACAAAATCCATATTGATTGCATACCATGACCTCTCTGGAATTGGTAATGGATGATACAAACCACTGTTTTGTTGTCTTCCTTTTGCATACTGGCAAATTCTTCATTTGTTCACAAACTTTTTCACCTCTACTCTCATGCTCAGCCAATAATACGAATTACTCATTTGTGCAAATGTCTTATCATGACCAAAATTTCCAACTAAATATTTGTTGTGTTTCTCTTTTAGCAAATTATCTCTCATCGAGAATTTTGGTATGCACAATTGGCCTCCTTTGAACAATAATCCATCTTGGATCAAATATTTAGTCCATGGGCTTTTGTCTCCCAACAAAGGATTCTTGCATGCCTCATAAGCTTCCTTAAATTCTTCATTTTCTTTATACATATCCTTGAGGTGTTCAAACCCTAAGGTCTCCACTTGGAATTCATGTACAATCAAACTCCTCCTGCTTAAAGCATATGCAACTTTGTTAGCAGTTCCAGCAATATGGTTGATAACAAAAGTAAAATTCTGCATAAATTCTACCCATTTAGCATGTCTCTGATTCAAGTTTTCTTGCCTAGTAATAAATTGTAATTCTTTAGGAATTAGATAGTGCCTCCACTTCTTCAAAGCTTGAATCACTTCATAAAATTCTTTTTCATATGTGGAATAATTCTTCTTGGTGTCATTCATATTCTCACTAAAATAAGCAATTGGCCTATTATCCTGACTCAAGATTTCTCCAATAGCTAATCCACTTGCATCACATCTCACTTGAAATGTTTTTCCAAAATCTGGCAAGACCATAATTGGTTGTTCTGTGATTTTCTCTTTCATCACTTGAAACTTTTTTCATCTTCCTCTGTCCATTTAAAATACTTGTGTCTCTTCTTCATAGTGTCCAGCATGGGTGCACATATACCACTGAAATTTCTTATAAAATTTCTGTAAAAGATTTCTAACCCATGAAAACTTATTACCTCAAATATGTTGCTTGGCGATGGACATTCTTTGATTGCTCTCACCTTTTTTGGATCCATCTTCAATTCATTTAAAGAAATCACAAAACCCAAGTATATGAGTTCCTTCTTTATAAAAGAGCTTTTCTTTAGATTTATCAACAATTTCTCTTGCTGCAAATTTTTCATCACTAATGTCAGATGTCTTAAGTGTTCTCCCTTACTAAAGATTAGTATTTCATCCAGATATACTATGACAATTTTTCCTGTGAAGTCTTTCAATACTTCATTCATCAATCTCATAAATGTGCTTGGTGCATTTGTCAACCCAAAGGGCATGACCATCCATTCAAACAATCCTTCATTTCTCTTGAATGTTGTTTTCCATTCATCTCCCTCTCTCATTCTTATTTGATGATATCCACTCTTCAAGTCTATCTTGGAAAAATATCTTGCTCCACTCAAATAATCCATCAAATCATCCATCCTCTATAAAGGAAACTTGTACCTAATGGTTATCTTGTTGATGGCTCGGGAATCTGTACACATTCTCCATCCTCCATCCTTCTTTGGACTTAACACATATCCTATTGTGCATGGGCTTATGATTTCCCTGACTAAACATTTATCCAACAACTCTTAGACTTGATTTTTGACTTCCTCATTCTCTCTAGGTGTCAAACTATAAGATTCTTTGTTTGGTAAACTAGCTCCTGGAATAAGGTCAATATGATGGCTTATACTCCTAATGGGTGGCAATGAGTGAGGTAACTCATCCACTACTATGTCAACAAAATTTTCTAACAGTTCCTAGATTTCTTCAGGAAAATCTTTCATAGAAGTATTTGTAAGGATAACTCTAGGCTTCCTCACTACAACAAACTATATTTCTTTCTCTTTCTTGACTTCATTCAAGAGTTCCTTCCCACTCATGTGAAGTTTGCTTGAACTAGCTTCCCTCTTTTTCTCTTTGTCTTCTATTGGTAACAACATATGTGTCCTACCATTCTTTTCTAGGGTATAAGTATTATTTCTTTCATCATGAATAATTTTTTTGTCAAACTGTCATGGTCTCCCCAATAAAATATGACAGACATCAATAGGAATTATATCACACAATATTTCATCCCTATAACCTCCTATTTTAAATTCAACTTGGCATTGTTGACTTACCATTACTTGATGTCCTTTCTGCAACCATGATACCTTGTATGGGTGTGGATGTACAATTGTCTTTAACTCCATTTTCTCCACCATCTCTGTGGATACTAGATTGTCATTGTTCCCACTGTCTATGATCACTTTTCAAACTCTGTACTTCATCTTGCATGCAGTATTAATAGACTTGTTCGTTGAACTAGTTCCTCCATCTCCTTCTCCGGTTTAAGAAGAATCTTCCTCATCATGAGGTTCTTTCCTCCTTTTGCTACTTCTGCTTCCACATGATTATGTGCTTCAACAACATGTGCTTCACCTCCTCCTTCTTTCTTTCTCTCAGGACATTCCCAAGACTTGTGTCCTGATTTTCCACAAGTATAGAATCTAATTTCACCTCCTCCTTCTCTTCCTCTTCCTCTTCTTGTGGAAAAATATCTTCTTCCTTCATGATTTCCTTCCTTAGAACTTCCACCTTTCTCATGGTGACTATGTTGTTTTTCAGCTTCATGCTTCGGCTTCTGGAATTTCTCTCTATTGGTTCCTGACGCAGACGCACCCTCTGCCTCAGCAAAGGCCTCTACACTATCCTCCCGGCCTTAAGGATCGTTCTAA
Source organism: Picea engelmannii (assembly GCA_009831015.1). Classification (NCBI taxonomy): domain Eukaryota; kingdom Viridiplantae; phylum Streptophyta; class Pinopsida; order Pinales; family Pinaceae; genus Picea; species Picea engelmannii. Next base: position 91,169 of record ML780460.1, on the reverse strand, counting down.
TTTTACCCTTGAGCTAGAGTGACTCCTTTGATTCTCCACTGGAATCTCTATAAAAATTGACTCACGGGTCTTTTTTGCTCCTCGCAGCCTCTAGGCCTGATCACTATTCTCTTCATGACAGGACAATGGAATTTTGGGTTTGGGATTTCGAAATCCTAATGTCACAACTCTTTCCTTTTGTTTCCCGATTTCCCGATCTCTGATAGCCCATGATTCTTCGCTTCCGCTAGTCCCCTGGGCTAGACTTTTGGTCGACATGACCTCTCCTTATTTGACAGCAGTCCTATCTCTTTTCGAGGCTTCGGGCTTTCAAATGCCAAAATGCATGGACACTTTGTCCTCGGAATCCCCGATATCCCGATATGATGTCAGCTGGCCCTACATCAGAGCTTTCCACCTTATCGGGATTTCAAACTTCACATTTCTGAAATGCGTGAATGCTTTGTCCTCAGGATTCCTAATTTTCTGAATCCCGTAATGCCGATAGATGGCTTTATTTTCAGGAAATTTCTCAAATGCTTAGATCTCCACCACACATCCTCCTATGATGGATGGTCCTTATCGCTTCTCGCAATTTCAGAGTTTTCGATGCTGAAATGCTCCAACTTCTTGTCCTCGGAACTCCCGAAATGCCGATGGACTCCCCTATCCTCCTGAATCCCAAAGATCCAATATGCAAATTGCAGACGATCTCTTGATTATCACCACTTGTCTCAGCTAATTAACGATCTAGATTTAGTCTCGGGATTTCACGACTTGCGATTCCCCGATGTTTTAGTTCCCTGTCAACTTAGAACCTCGGTAGCTGAAATACTGACGGGTGCTTGACCTCCACCATGTGTCCCTTCAAGATGGATGGTCCAGATCAAAATCGTGGTTTTCACCCTAAAGTAACCCGATCTCCTGTCCACAGGACTTCCGATATCCTGATCTCCAACACCTCGATATCCCGACGCCTTTCAGGACCTTCACTCTATCTGTGAGAGTTTAACCCTCATGCAACTCCAGTCAGATCCTATGGTTGATGGGTAATTGGGTGAGGATCCAACGGCTCATGATCTCCTGAGATTGAAACTCTAGAAACGGTTGTAACCTCCTTGCTTCTCTATCAGATCAGATGGCTAACGGGTATTCACTAATTCTCTATAGAGAATTTTGACTGTCTATTTCTTTCCCCTGATGATTTTCTACGAAGTGAACCAAGGATTCTTCCCCGGACTTATCCACTTGCGCTACAAACTTCCAATGCCTCTAATCGCTCAAATGCACCCACTTCTTGTACTACCTTCAATAGTTTTCAAAGGCTTTATCCTTCCTGAGCTTTCTTACAACTTCGAGCCTTAAAGAAGACCCTTGCACGCACTCCTTGCGACAACCTCCAAACACTTGAAGTGTTGAATGCTCTTCGACCTTGCGCACGTCTTGCAGTAATAGTCTGTCAACAAATTTTCGGGTTTCAAACCTTGGAACTATCTTCAACCTGTGCACACTTTGCACGACTCTTGTGCCCAAATGCACTCCCGAGGAATGAGAACAAAAGCTATCTCTCCTAAGCTTTCAGAGACAAACCTCTAAACACTTTGTCGATGCACTCCTTGCAGACAAATTCAACTGCACTCCTTGCAGGAACTCTTGCTCAGATAGAGAAACAATTGAAACTCATTTCTCTTACTCTCTCTCTCTCTTCCAGATTTTAGACATTCAACAAGAAATCATTCATACATAGCATAAAAACAATTTCATGACAGAAAGAGTAAAACATTCATGAGCATAAAATTCAAAAATGCATACACAGAGAATACATGAACACCATGAGTCTGAATCACAACTTTCGTGTATTAATTCAGAACTTATGTACATGGAGTCTGCTACACAGCTCTCTCTGCTTCTCTATGCTCCTGAGCTTGAATTCTGCAATCACTCCTTCACCTGGTTGTGAATTTCCTTCATCGCCTCTGTGAAATCTTCTGCACTAGTGCTCCTAGTTCCATTCAGTTCTGTATCCCTCAACTCATAAATCCCTCTCGGTTGTATGCCATAAACAATCTGAAATGGACTCTACCTTATGCTTCTGTTAACTGAATCGTTATATGCAAACTCTACCTGTGGTAATATGTTTTCCCACTGGCTGTGGTGTTTTGTCACCAAGCTCCTCAGCAAGTCTCCCAGACTTTTGTTCACTGCTTCAGTTTGTCCATCCATCTGAGGATGATAAGTTCAAATAAATAATAAGTTAGTTCCTAGCTTCTTCCACAACGTCCTCCAAAAGTGTCCTACGAACTTCGTATCTCTATCCGAAACTATGCTCCTTGGTAAGCCATGAAGTCGAATGACTTCTTTGAAAAACAGGTTCGCAATGTGAGTTGCGTCACTAGTTTTCTGACATGGAATGAAATGTACCATCTTAGAAACTCTATCCACCACCACAAAGATTGAGTCAAATCCTCTTTGTGTTCTTGGAAACTCCAATACAAAATCCATGCTAACTGCATCGACCTCTCAGGTATGGGCAATGGTTGATAAAATCCAACATTTTGCCTCCTTCCTTTCGAATGTTGGCAAATTCGGCATATGTCCACAAATCTTTTAACTTCTGCTCACATTCCCGGCCAAAAGTATGACTCATTCAGTTTTTCGAATGTCTTGTCATGACCGAAGTGTCCGGCCAATCCTCCACTGTGTTTCTCCTTCAGCAAATTCTCCCTCATGGAGCATTTTGGAATACAAATCTAATTTCCCTTAAACAACAATCCTTCCTGGATCATGTATTCTGCCCATTTGATTTTATCTCTGAGAACTAGATTCTCAGCTACTTCATACGCCTCCTTAAAATCTGGATCACCTGTGTACATGTCCCTGAGATCATCAAAACTCAATGTTTTGACCTTGAACTCCTGCAATAGCAAACACTTCCTACTCAAAGCATCAACAACTTTGTTAGCAGTACCAGAAATATGTTTAATCACAAAAGTGAAATTTTGCATATATTCAACCCATTTAACATGTCTCTGATTCAACTTTTCCTGTTGAGTCACAAACTGCAATGCATGATTGTCACTGTATAGGACAGACTCCTTCGGAACCAAATAGTGTCTCCACTTCTTCAATGCCTGAATGATAGCATAAAATTCCTTGTCATATGTGGATTACTTCACCTTCGCTTCATTCAGCTTCTCACTGAAATACACTATTGGCTTGTCTTCTTGACTTAAGACTGCCCCTATTGCAAATCCACTTGCATCGCATTTCATCTGAAATGTCTTTCAGAAATCTGGCAACACCAAAATTGGTTGTTCCGTGATTTTCCTCTTCAACAGATTAAAACTCCTTTCAGCCTCTTCTGTCCAGTGAAAAGACTTATGTATTTTCTTCACTGTATCCATCATTGTTGCACTAATTCCACAGAAATTCCTGATGAACTTTTGGTAGAAACTAGCTAATCCGTGAAAACTCCTCACCTCAAATATGTTCTTTGGTGATGGCCAATTCTTAATCACTTCCACCTTATCTGGATCCATCCTCAACTTGTCTGTAGATATAACGAATCCCAAATAAATGAGATATGTCTTCATGAATGAGTATTTCTTCATGTTTATCAACAACTTTTCCTGTTGTAGCCTCTTCATTACTGTAGCCAAATGTTTCAAGTGTTCAGTCTCTGTTTTGCTAAAAATCAATATATCATCAAGATATACAATAACAAATTTTCCGATGAAGTCTTTCAGGACTTCATTCATCAATCTCATAAAAGCACTTGGCGCATTTGTTAATCCAAATGGCATAACAAGCCATTCATACAACCCTTTGTTAGTTTTGAAGGTTGTTTTCCATTCATTGCCCTCTCTCATGCGAATCTGGTGATAACCACTTTTCAAATCAATCTTCGAAAAAAAAATTGGTCCACTTAAGCAATCCATCAGGTCATCCATCCTTGGAAATGGAAACCTATACCTAATTTTTATCTTATTAATCACCCTTGAATCAGTACACATCCTCCAGCCTCTATCTTTCTTTGGACTGGGTACTATCGAAAAAGCACATGGACTCAAGCTTTCTCTAACCAACCCTTTATCCAATAAATCCTGAACTTGTCTTTTGACCTATTCATTCTCCTGCGGAATTAATCTATATGCTGCTTTGTTTGGTAAACTGGCTCCAGGTATGAGATCAATATGATGACTCACACTCCTGATTGGTGGTAACGAACGAGGTAGGTCATCCACTACTATGTCAGTGAACTCTCCTAGCAGTTCCTGAACCTCTTCTGGTAGATCGTCTATCCTTGTGCTGGTTAAAACAATCATTGGCTTCCTGACCACAATGAATTGTGGTTCCTCCTTCTTGACCTCATTAAGGAGTTCCTTCCCACTCATAAGAAGTACAGTGTTACTTACTTCCAGTTTCACCTCCTTATATTTGATTGGAAGTAACATGTGAGTCCTCCCATTCTTTTCTAAGGTATATGTATTCATCCTCCCATCGTGAATCACATTTCTATCATATTTCCATGGTCTACCTAGAAATAGATGACAAACATCCATGGGAATAACATCACAGAGTATCATACCATTATATCCTCCTATATTAAATTCAACTAAACATTGTTTAGTGACATTTACCTGATGTCATTTTTGTAGCCATGAAACTCTATATGGACTTGGATGTTCAATCATCTCCAGCTCTAGCTTTTCTACCATCTCTGTTGAAACGAGATTATCTGTGCTACCACTGTCCACAATGACCTTGCATACCCTGTCCTTGGTTTTGCAAGAAGTCCGAAAAAGTCTATTTCTTTGGACTGAACTCTCCACTTTCTTCTCTGGTGTCAAAAGAACCTTTCACATCATCAGCAATATTCTGCCTTCAACATCTTCTGCCTCAACATTCCACCTTTGAGCTTCAGCGATGTGAGTTTCTCCACTCTCTTTTTTATTGTCTGAACATTCATAAGATTTGTGTCCATTCTTTCCACACATGAATCATTTTATCACTCCACCTCTTCCTCTTGCTCTACCTCTAGTACGAGGAAATATATTATTATCATCATAATCTCCTCTTTATTTGGTATGTTTCCCTCTTAGTTCAACATATTTCCCTCAATGTGAGGTTCCCCCTCTCTTAGTTCGAGTCTAAGGTTTCTTCCAGTCTTCCTTGGGCTTCTGATTTTTATCTTGGACAACTGATTTGCCCCTGGCTTGACTTCTTCCTCGGCCTCTTTGACCCTATTTTCGGCTCATCTTCTCTTCAGCTTTTAGAGCCAATTGATAAGCATCTTCCACCATTCAGATGGTCAACATACTTATCTCATCCTGAATGTCATATCTCAGGCCATTCAAGTACCTGGCAACCGTTTCATCATCACTTTCCCGATGACCTACCTTGATGTTTAGCCTGTAGAATTCTTCAGTATATTCCTTCACTATCATCAACTTCTATCTCAAATTTTGCATTCTTCGAAACAAAGTAATCTAGTAATCTCTCGGAATGAATTTTGCATTCATATTCGCAATCATCCTATCCCAACTCTTGATTTTTTGCTTGCCTTTGCAGCGTCTGTCAGCTTGTAGTTCATCCCACCACAATGTTGCATGTCCCTTCAATCTTGTGATAGCATGTTTGACCTTCTTGTCCTACTCGACATCTTCATAGTCAAAATATGTGTCCAGAGCTCTAATCCAATCTAGAATCTCTTCAGCATCCAGGTTTCCTTCGTAAACTGGAATGTCCATTTTTGTTCTTGCACCCATTCTTGCAATAGCTCTAATCAAACATTCATTTGCAGCATCTTCGGCTGCAACTTCCTCTTCTACATGTCCAATATCCTCTTCATTTTCAGACTCACTGATATCTCCTACATCAACTGTGCACCTTTTTCTTATCTCCATGTCCACAAGTCTAGCGTGTATGTTATGCAGATCTCTTTCTACTTCTAGATTCTGCACTTGCCTACCCCTTCCTCTAGACATTTCCCTTTCCTCTTCCGGATCAGGTGATTGTCTATCCCTCCTTCTTGGCGTCATGGTGAATTTTCCTTTTCCTTGCCACAGAAAGAAAATAATCCTTTCTGGGCTCTGATACCAAACCTGACACAGACGCACCCTCTGCCTCAATAAAGGCCTCTGTGATGACCTCCCAGTATTAAGGATCATTCTAATTTTACCCTCGAGTTAGAGTGGCTCCTTCGATTCTCCACTGGAATCTCTATAAAAATTGACCCACAGGTCTATTATGCTCCTCGCAACCTCTAGGCTCAATCACTGTTCTCTTCACGACAGGACAATGGAATTTTGGGTTCGGGGTTTCAAAATCCCAATGTCACAACTCTTGCCTTTTGTTTCCCGATTTCCTGATCTCTGATATCCCATGATGCTTCGCTTCTGCTAGTCCCCTGGGCTAGACTTTTGGTCCACACGACCTCTCCTTATGTGACCGCAGTCCTATCTCTTTTCGAGGTTTCAGGCTTTCAAATGCCAAAATGCATGGACACTTTGTCCTCAGAATCCCTGATATCCGAATATGACATCAGCTAGCCCTACAATGGAGCTTTCCACCTTATCAAGATCTTGAACTTCGCATTTCCGAAATGCGCAAATGCTTTGTCCTCAGGATTCCCAATTTTTTGAATCTCGTAATGCCGATAGATGGCTTTCTTTTTGGGAAATTTCTTGAATGCTTAGATCTCCGCCATGCGTCCTCCTATGATGGATGCTCCTGATCGCTTCTCACGATTTCATAGTTTTCGATGCTGAAATGCTTCGATTTCTTGTCCCCGAAACCCAAAATTCCATTTTCATGTCGTGAAGAGAACAACGATCAGGCCCAGAGGCTGCGAGGAGCAGAAAAGACCTGTGGGTCAATTTTTATAGTGATTCCAGTGGAGAATCGTAGGAGCCACTCCAGCTTGAGGGTAAAATTAGAATGATCCTTAAGACCGAGAGGTCAGTGCAGAGACCTTTGCCGAGGCAGAGGGTGCGTCTGTGTCAGTTCCCTTACCTCTGCTTCGTTGGCTTTGTTTCCTGGTCAATTTCTCTTCATCTTTCAAGGCTTCTTGATAAACCTCCTCGACTTTACTAATAGACATCATGCTTACCTCCTCTTGTATTTCATATCTCAGCCCATTGATATATCTAGTTGTTTTCTCATTTTCATTCTCTTTCTATCCAGCCCTGATGTTCAGTCTGTAAAATTTGTCTGTGTACTCCTTCACTGATAAGATCTTTTGTCTCAGGTTCTTCAATCTTCTAAACAGATTGATTTGATAGTCCTTTGAGATAAATTTTTCCTTCATCTTGGCTACCATCCTATCCTAGTTCTTAATTTTTTTCTTACTAGTGCTCCTACGTTCAGCTTGCAGTTCATCCCACCATAGCATTGCATGACCCTTCAATCTTGTCACCGAATGCTTCACCATTTGGTATTCTTTGATATCTTTGTAATCAAATTACCTTTCCATAGTATGTACCCAATCCAATAATTACTCAACTTCTAAATTGCCTTCATACATTGGTACCTCTATCTTTGCTCTAGCTCCTATCTTTGAAGCAACTTTTATTAAGCGATATTGTGCAGCATCCTCAGCTACATTTTATTTGAATTCTATCTCCTCACTCTTAGCTTCACTGATATCTCCAGTGTCTAGTGCTATTCTCTGTGTTGTTTCCATGGTGTCTAGTCTCATTTGGATTCGCCTCATTTCTTCTTCCATTTCTGCATTCGCTCTACGCTTTCAGGGTGGCATGATTTCACTGTGTCACCTACAAATAGAAATAAAATTCTTGATACCAAATTACCTCCTTTCTCCTTTTCTTGTTGTCTACAAACAATATCAATATCATCTTTGATACCACCTAATACATCCCCCCTACTCCCTCGTACGGCTACATGACCTCCTGGTCAAAGGATCTCTGATTTTTTAGTCAAATGACTCTTTGCAAAATTAATGGTCCCCTTCTATATCTAAAAACAGGCCCTTTCGACTTCTTGATGCAAGTCTGATAGTACCTGCAACCTTCCCCTTCGCTCTCCTACAAAATCATAGAGTACTGGGCGTTAGCTCCTTTTTTGATAAGCTCCCTCTTGATGTGACCTTGGGAGGTGACTTCACATGACCACATGATTACGAACCACCCTCAACATTTTAAATTCCAAGAAAATCCTACCCCCTAAATGCTACAGGATTGTCGATCTCGCAATCTTGATAATACTGTCTGAATTGATGATTTAGATCTGCGCTTTTCAAGTCTATGGACCAGATCTTCCCCTTCTCGATTAACGGTCGAGATCTCTTCGTGATTCTAGACTTTGGGGTTTTTAAATATCAAACCCAGCTTTATTTTGTACTTCAACCTCCTGGAGATGACGATCTGTAGACACTTGTCCTGATCAATCAATGGTCCTAATTCCACTTCAGGTGTTTGACCTTTCAACTCAAATCAACGGTCCTGTGAACCCCTTCTCAATCGATTGTCGATATCTCCTTCTGGTCTTTGGACTTCTGAGATCTCAAATCTAGAACTTCACCTTTCTTCCCAATGCCTTTTATCTAAAGGCTATAATCCACTGACGTGTGTCCAATTAATATGATGGTCAAGGATTACTTTGGGTCTTTACCTGGAGTACATGGATTTATGCCACGTCTCTCTTAAATCCCACGACTTTGAATCACTTCAGGACTTTACCCGGAGTTCAAATATTCATGCCACATCTCCCTTAGATCTGTTAGTCCAGATTCACTTCAGATTTTTAGGCTTTGGAAATCTTACATCTCAACTGAAACCCCCTACAGTTTACCTGGAGCTCACGATCTATTGACAAGTGTCCCCATACGGATCTATGGCTCTTGTCTCTTCGGTTATTTGGGAATTTCAAGTTTCAATCTTGCCTCCTCCTGAGTGCATGATATCTGATGGCTCGGATTCACTTGGTTGATCTGACACCTCAAGTCCTCTTCAGATGATCGAATCACTGATATTTCACTTTGTCTTTCCGGCTCTTCAAGCTTTGCAAATATCAAGTCTCAAACCTTGATGAGCTCTCTCTCTCGAATGTGTGAAGTGCTAAGGCTCATGCACTTTACTCTGATCAAATGGTTGTTCATATTTTACACTGTGATCCAATGGCCATTGTCGCTCCTCCTCCTAAGCTTTTGATTTCTTCTAACTTAGAAGATTTATCAGTCTTCAAAGGCTTCGAACCTTTTCTCCTCCTACAAGTCCGACTCTTGGATCGCGGAAACACCTCTGAAAGGTGTTATCCCTTATGAGTTTTATCCTTAAAGTATTATGACTTCCCACGCACTCCTTTCATTCTCGGGATTTTGATAACTCAGATCGAAGGATTTCTTGAAAATAAATTCTACTCGCCCACTTGGCATTTCTCTGTTCTGGTTCATCGACGCTTGGTCACTTCTTGATGTTGTGCACTACTTTCACCTAGTCTAAGTTTCCTTGGTTCTCTCTGAAATCCTCTGAGTCAATATGATACTCAATCGATGCACTCCTTGCATTCAGTATGCACACCTTGCATACGAGTTTCAGAAGAGAAACAATTGAAACTTATCTAGTTTCATCACAACTTCATACTATCAACTTCTCGAACAATCATACATGAACGAAAATGAAATAAATCACATACATAGAATATAACATTCAATCATTCATACATCAAATGAGCACAGTCCAAGATTTGGGATAATTCTGTCAGTTCTATTCATTCATGAAATAAATTACATATATTTCTTCTACTCTAATCTATTCTACTGATCTCTTTGATCTCTATCTCATGATCTCCTAATACTTTTACAATGCAATAACAAACTATCTAAGGACTGGCTCCATGAGCTCTCATCATCCTGTCTATAACCTATCATATCAAACTCTTAGCGGTTACCTACTATGTCCTATGACAATAACTAACATTTATTGCCATATAAGAGTCAACACTCTATATTTGCAACCCCTTACAGTCATATTTAAAAATGTTGCTTTCAAAATTATCTCAACAACTCGATTTAATTCTGAGTTAATTTCTTATTTGAAACTCTGTCATGCTGAGATGTCATTCCTTTTCCTCCACGCTTGCATTTTAACTTTGAAGGTGATGCTCCTGCATCACCTTGTTCCATGAATATTTATAATTATTCCATTTTCTTCCTTGATAGTGTTGATTTCGATCTTCTTGTCTTCCTTGAAATATTTCCTAGTAATGAGGGTGTTGATATAGTTTTACATTTGATGGTTTTCCTTCATTATGCACATGCATTTCATCTATCTTCTTTTCAGAGACAATGACATCCTTTATATTATTTGCTTGGTCTTTGATTACTCTAGTATTGGATATAATACCATCATATTTGGAATGTACATCCTCTGGATGAAGTTCAACTTCTTCAAGTATATTATGGTGAACTTCTTGAATCTTGTTTTCTTTGTCCTTTTCAAGCTGCAATATTACCACATTTATCAAATTTTAACATCCTTCTTCAATTATGGATTGCATTTTTTATTTTACCTCATCAATATTTATGGATTCCTCAACCTTCTTGAAAATATCCTCTTCAAGTCTTTTTGTAGATTCTTCATCCATGATCCTTGTTTCTTCCTGACTTTGATAATTATTGTTTTCTTCTTTCAATCTCTTAACCTCATCCAATAGTTTTTTATGATGGTTTCACAATCTACATATCTCTTCATCTTTCTTTTTCAAATCTTCCCTTGAATCATCCTTTTCCTACTTTTCTTTGCTACTCTTTTCTTTCTTTAAGTTATTAGCCTCCTTAATGAGTGATTCATTGAGGGATTGCATCTTGGCAAACTCATAGTTTTTCTTTGTAATATATTTTTTTATCTCTTCATTACCCTTTTGCAATTTGGAGACGTTTTCTTTGTATTATTTTAATTCCACTTGAATTTTATGCATCTCCTCCATTTTTTGTATCCTTGATCTATTTATTTGAGAAGAGTTCTACAAAATTTTCCCATGTGGAGTAGAGTCTAGTATATTCATCAAAGTTATTCCACCACTTATAATCTCCCCCCCCCCACCACCAAAAAAAAAAAAAAAAATGCTCTAAAAGGACTCAAATCAGTTTTCATTATCATCCTCAACCATTACTTGGGATTGATTTCATATTTATCTTCATCTCCACGAAAGTTAGGTATTGTCATTGATTCTTAATTGATTCTTAATTGAGATCTAAAAAAATCAACTTACAAATTAAATATATTGAGAATAATTATCTAAAATAGTTAGAATCCTTGTTCCAATATAATTTTCTATGTTTTCTCTTTACAATGGTTTTTTAATCATCTCAATCAAACATTCCAATCAAAAGTTATGTACCAAATTTATTGAGAGAGCTACAATAACAATGTATATGGCTAGGTGGAACATCTAAGGTATATTGCCAATTGGTTCTTTCATTAAAGATAAGTGTTATATATTATATTCTCTTATGTTGTGTATAATGTGTATTTATATGTGCTTAATGATATTATGTTTTGGATGATTATAATTTGGTATGTTGTTATAAGTTATGCATTGAGTTGCATGTTGTTGGGACTACATAAGTGTATCATATGTAAGGCATATTATTATAAATTGGTATCAAATACCTACTTGGGAATAATTTCTCATGGTATCAGAGAATTAATGAGTCATGTTTGAAGAATTTTGAAAATACAGTATGGTAAATTGAATTGGTGGTAATGTGTCTCATATAGGAGTTTGGGCACGTTACAAAAGACATAGTTGAATGTTGATGGAATCAATCATTCCCCTTTATATTGAATTCTTATCCTTGGGCCCGATCACTTTGACCTATTCATGTTGTTCTGATTGGGATGGGTCATAGCATATGGTCTGTGTCAACTTAGTCAATCAATTATGCCATTATGCATGATTGACAATGAGAATATTTTTCTTAGCTTGATCAATTGATCCGATCAATTCACCTTGAGTGAAAGAATCAATTATTTTGGGGGGTTGTCTTATCCCATTTGAATCATTGAGCTATCAATAAAAATAATGAAGTGTTCAATGAAATTATTTTCTCATGACTGATTGAGAGGCTCTTAATTGACTAAGAAATTAGGAAAAAAATAGACTTTATTAATACTTAGTAAAGGAAAGAACAATAAGTAGAATGAATGATAAACAAGACATGATGACTAGTAAAATTCTTGACTTATTAAATATTTCACATCAATATGCATAAGAAAATTGAAGGTGTGATACTTAGTCAATTTTTTGGGATCTAGGAAAGTTCCATTAATGTCTACAAGGAAAACCCCTATACAAACTAGGGCTTAAAAATCAAGTACAACCTATTTAAAGAGGATTAGGAAGAATTCAAAAGGATTGATCATTTTGAGATGGGTTTATAAAAATATTTATAACAATAAGGGATCACTCAAAGAAAAATCCAAAGACGATACCCCAGAAAATGTGTTAACAAGAAGTTACATGTTATTGAGATTTACCTCTCGAAGTGATTAGTCCCTATTGATATGACCACTTTCAAAAGTTTGAGATAGAAAGGCTTGTGGATGAACTCTTAGACATTTGGATAATCACTCCTATTAATATCCCTTATGTTACCCATATCATCTTGGTGATGAAAAAATATGGTTTTTATTTCCATTGTATTGATTACAATGGACTTAATTGAATCACTATCCTACAAAAATAAGTTCCATATATTCCTCACATTGTTGATTGGATGAACTACATGGTGTTGGTTTTTTTTTTTTTTTACCTCCATTATGGATTTTATCAAATACCTATTTGTCTCTAAGACCAATAGAATATTGCATTCATAACTCATCACAACATACTACTAATTTTGAGTGATGTCATTTGTCCTCCTTGATGTTCTTGCGACATTTTAGGACTTATTGAAAAAAGTGTTCAATAAGTATCTATGCAAGTTTGTACTAATCATATTTGATGATATCCTCATACATAATAGAGAATTCACTAAGAATGTGGATCATTTGGATTTTTTACTACCCAATTCAACAAACATAAGCTCCATGTAAAATAATGCAAGTGTGAATTTGCTAAGACTTCCTTAGTATATCTTGGCCATATTATCTCCACATAATTTTTTCATATTAATCATGAAAATATTCAATTAATTAAAGTGTTCTTAATAACTACAACTATTAAGAAGATTCAAAGATTTTTAGGCTTAGCGGGTTTCTACAATATATTTGTAAAAAAGCATCTTTGTTATTACTCATCCATTGATTGATTTAACAAATAGGGATGAATTTATTGGTTAATTGAGGAACAATAAGATTTTGATAGTCTAAAAGAATCCATTGTTTCAATGCATATGATTTATACACCCAACTTCATTTGGTCCTTCATCATTGAGTGTGATTCCTCTAGGTTTGGAGTTGGTTTAGTACTCTCACGAGATGCTAGAACCATTTTTTTGAAAACTAGAACTTGAATGAGACAAAATGATGTATGTCCATATATAACAAAGAAAATTTGGTAATAATTCATGGAATGACTAAGTGATTCAATTCATCCTTGGTAATAAGTTCAATAACCTCAACTTAAACCACCCATTAACACAAGGTACTCAGATAAAACAACAACAAAAATGATTAGGCCACCACCAATCCTATGGCTTTGAGATCATATATGAAAAGGGTAAATAGAAAATTATTAAAAATGATTGATCTCAATGGAACGAATCACCCTTCTTCAACTCCATCTCAACTTGCCAATCTACTAAGTGACAAGGTTATAAATTCCTTAAGAGGCACTATAAGTATGGATTGAAGGACAATGATATAAAGGGAGACCATAGGAAGAGTACTTATAAGTACCGATAAGAAATTTATAATTTAATATTATGTTCGAAAATTAAAATTTCTAACGGATTAGATAAATGGTGTTGAGAAGATATTTAACTTATGTCCATTTTACAAAATCATGAACGAATTAAAAATCATATTGTTGAACTAATAAAGTGTAAAGAAACAAATATTATGCAATAAACATGAAGATTGATTTTAATAATGGAATGGTAGAAAAACGTGAAAGACTTTGAAAAATAAATAGTCTTATTGTATATAAACAAAATAATAAATATAAGAGACAAAGATATTTTTGCATTGAGAGAAGCAATGTGCATTATACAATCTAGTATTGAAGAGATTGTAATGCTCATTTCATTTTCTTAGTCATAACGTTGATGTGAGCATGATACTTTATACAAAACTAAAAATAAAGTAATAATAAATTTAATGTTGGCTAAATAATAATCATTCACAAATCTTTGTTAAAAAAATCTCTCTAATAATTACATCATATCAACCATGGGAAGAATAGGAATCTAAATTAGTTTTCGCTAGAAGGCATATACTATGTAGAGGGCATATGCCAAGAATCTCTCTCTCTCTCTCTCTCTCTCTCTCTCTCTCTCTCTCTCTCT
>ML780460.1:44791-76697 GCA_009831015.1 Picea engelmannii | reverse complement strand
CACACACACACACACACACACACAGATCCATCTTATTTGGGGATATTTTAAGTACTAAGATATTTGTGTCAAATTTTATTAATCCTTCTCCAAGAATAATAGATTCAAATTTAAGAAACACACACACACACAGAGATCCATCTTATTTGGGGATATTTTAAGTACTAAGATATTTGTGTCAAATTTTATTAATCCTTCTCCAAGAATAATAGATTCAAATTTAAGAAGGATCTATGTTCATAAATATAAATGGAAGGAAACATTGTTTCTTCGCATCCTTCATTTTCCTAATATCAATAGTTTTTAACATATATGGCATGTGATAACATAAGAAGAGGAAGAAATACAACCCCATAAAAATGCATTCCAATCCTAGTGCCAAGGCCACATTAAGATTAATAATGCAAACACAGTTCAATGTTAGAGAATTGAATCTATAAGTAATTACCAATATTTAATAGTTTCCTTTGCATTTGTCTCGATTTGGGTAGAGGGAGACGAGTTACATAACTTTATAACATCTATTTGTTGGGTATCCATTATATTATGTTCAGAACTAGTCCTAGTGTCTGTGTTACATTGGGCACGCAAGAGCCCCCTTGTGCAGGGGGTTCAGGGGCAATGCCTCCAAAAACAAATGTGGTGTTTTTTGTGTTTGTTTTTTGGCACATGGTTTTTTTCGATGGTTTTCTAATTCTGGTTAAGGAATTAGGGTTGTTGGCTAACTTGAGTCAAACGATTAGGGGTTTAGGATGTCGTGAGATCATATATATATATATATATAAACAATGAAGATGATATTATGAATAGAAGATTAGAGATTTGGCTCTAAACATGTTGATGGTTTTCCCAATTTGGGTTTCTAGGGTAAAAATCTGTGTGTAATGTGTGTGTGTGTGTATGTGTGTTCACCGTTGTATCTTTTTTGTTTTATTAATAATATATTTGCAACAATTAATTGTAGAAGGTTAAAATCCACGTTTGGTATCAAAGAAATTATTGGCTCCAAGGGGATGCCTTTTTGGTAAGGGGTTTGGCTTGGGTTTGTTTAAGCCTTGTTGTAGTGGGAGATTTGTGGTATCAATTCTTCAAGTGAAAATAAATGGAGAGAAATTTGAAAATAGATATCGAGAAATTTAATGGACAAAGTTTTGATTTTTGGAAGCTCAAGATGGAAAATATGTTAGTGGATAAATATCAGTGGATCGTTGCAATTCTAGGTATTGCACCTATAGGAATGTCAACCAAATATTGGTAAAATTTGGATCAGAAGGTGAAGACAACATTCTGATTGTGCCTCTTAGATTCATTATTAATGAATGTGCAAGTGGAAGCTACATCCAAATCTTTATGGAATAAGTTGGGGACTTTGTATCAGTCTAAGTCCCTGGTAAACAAACTGCTCCTGTAAAGAAGATGTACAAACTAAGGATGAAAGATGGAGACTCAGTGATAGAGAATATGAACACTTTCAATACTATGGTAAGTTAGTTATTATTTGTTGATATTAAAATTTCATATGAAGATAAGTGTATCAGTTTATTGTGCTCTTTACCAGACTCGGGGGATAGTTTGGTTGTGCCATAGGTAGTAATACAACTAATTTAAGTTTCAATGATGTGGTCTCATCCTTTTTGTTGGAGGAGACGAGACAAAAAAACATGGAAGGACAGAGCACATATTCATTATTTGCAAGAGGATGCTCCTAGGAAAGAAATAGATCTAATTCCTCAAGTGGGAGATCTAAATCTAAGGGTAGATCTAAATCTCCCAAAAAATTTGTAAAGGTATCTTGGAGATGTGGAAAAGAATGGAACTAAAAGAAGCAATTTAGATCCAAAAGCGTTGAGAGATGGAAGGGCTCGAAATATGCTCCTTCTATAGAATAAAAAATCTCCACATAAGAAGGAGGAGATGTGTACTTGGATTCTTCAAGAACACATGCCGATCATGAGGCATGACTAGTTGACTCAGGTGTATCCTTTTATATGACTCCTCATAGGGAGTGGTTTTGCAAATATGAAAGGTATGATGGAGGTGATGTTTTCCTAGGTGATGAATCGACAACCAAAACCATAGGATGAGGAAAATTCAAGTTGAAGCTCATGGATGGAAGTATTAGAACACTCTATGGTGTTCTGCACATCCTAGGATTGGCTAGAAATTTGATTTTTGTAAGAAAAATGGATGATGCAGGGGTAAAAACAGTGTTTGGGAAAGAAACTTGCAAGATGGTTCAAGTAGCAATGGTGTTGTTGAAGGGAGTTAGGTTTGGAACTCTGTATAAGTTGAAAGAAAGCACTATTAGTGATGGGTTCAATAGTTCCATTCTTATTTAGATTGGATCCGAAGAATTAAAAAATACTACAGTCTCTGGAGAAAAGACTATGTTATGGCATCAAATACTGGGGTATATCAAAGAAAGGGGCCTTTGACTACTACACAGTAAAGGTATGGTTGAAGGTATGTCTAAATTATTTTTGGATTTCAATTTATGTAAAACATTTGTATATGGGAACCAAAATTGGGTAATATTTGCCTCCATTGCAATGAGGGCAGAGGGAATTTTGCAGTTGGTGCATAATGATGTGTTTGGATCTGTGTCAATTTCATCACTAGGAAAATATGTGTACTATGTCTCATTTATATATGACTTATTGAGGAATACATGGATATATTTCCTCAAGAATAAATTTGAAGTCTTTGATGGGTTTAAAGAGTTTAAGGATCTTGTGGAGAATCAAACAAATAAAGGAATTAAGGTGTCGAGGACGGATAATGGTGGAGATTTCTGTGGAAATGAATTCGAAGAATTATGTAAGAAGTGTGGTATATCAAGGAAGAATACAACCCCATATTCACCTCAGCTGAATGGAGTTGCAAAAAGGATGATCAGGACTTTGATGGAAAAATCAAGGTTCATGCTCAGTGGTGTCGAGTTAGGACAAGAATTTTGGATAGAGGAAATGGGTATTTCATGTTACCTTGTCAATCGATCACCCTCATAAATGTTGAATGAAAAGATTCCACATGAGGTATGGACTGGTAATAAACCCTCTTTGACACATCTCAAGGTATTTGGTTGTGATGCCTATGTTCACATTCCAAAGGAAAATATGAGTAAGCTAGATAAAAATGATGAAAAATGTATCTTTATTGGGTATAAAAATGGTCTGAAAGGTTATAATATTTGGAACCCATAAAATAAGAAGGTAGTGTATAGTTGAGATGTGGTATTTAGAGAAATCAAAGATGATGTCAAACAGGAAGTCCTACCAAGGAAGGAAGAACCAGAGAAGATAGAGTTTGAGTTGAAGGATAATGAATTAGACTCTACAAAATAATAAGAAGAAGAAGAAGAAGATCCCCATACTCTAGTTTTGAGGAGAATGGTTCGGTAAATAAGGCAACCAGAAAGGTATACTCCACCTCATTTCCATTCAAAATTTTATTTTTTTATTATTGATGATGATCCTAGAACTGTTAGGGAGGCAGTGGATTCAGTGGATGGAAAACTCTAGAAAAGGGCCATGGTGGATGAAATGGAAACATCGGAAAAGAATGAGGCTTGGGATCTAGTGGAGTTTCCTATTGGAAGAAATCCCATTGGAAACAAATGGGTGTTTAAGAAAAAGTTGAATGAAGAAGGAAAAGTGGAGAAATGTAAAGCTCAATCAGTAGCAAAAAGTTATTCCCTGGTAGAGGGAATTGATTTTGGTGAAATTTTTTCTCCTATTTCCAAGTTAAATTCTATTATATATCTTTTATTTGTTGTTGTTGCAACTGATTTTGAATTATAATAGATGGATTTCAAGACATCATTCCTACACAGGGATTTGAAAGAATAAATCTACATGAAGTAGCTAGAAGGCTTTGCAGTGAAGGGAAAGAAAGAACTAGTACGCATGCTGAAAAAGTCGTTGTATGGGTTAAATCAATCGCCAAGGATGTCGTACCAAAAATTTGATACTTATATGTTGGGACTATTGGGAATTTGGTTGTCATTAATGTCAACCTTAATAAATAGGTGAAGTATCATTGATTGAGTGGTTTGAGAAGCATTCTCAATATTAGACACATTGTTATGAAGGTGACTTGAATGCCAAGCATTGTCAATATTGGACATAATTTTATGAAGGTTGCACATAATGTTATGAAGGTGTCTTGGTGTGTGTGCGTGTGTATGTGTGTATATATATATTGGATTGAATGAAATTTCATTCTATCAAGTTGGTGCATGTTTACAAATTGAATCTTGTCATGAGCATTGGATTCCTCACATCTCGGTTGGATCTGAGATCAACAAGATGAGTCTTGTTATGAGGGTTGGATTCCTCAATTCTCAATTGGATCTCAGAACTGCATGTTGGTTCTTGTATCAAAGAGTTTGATATCTCATATTCCATTGAAGTTGAAGATATTAAAGCATTGATTTTATTTGTATTCATTCAAGTTAAATAAATAAAAGAATGATATTTTATATACTTCATACACTTTGTGTTATACATGTTTATGAATAATTAATTGAACTGCATATATCTTATTCAATTAATTTAGTTAATCTTTGAAAGTGTGAAAAGTAGCCAAAAGTTCCAGACACTGATTCACCCCCCCCCCCTCTTAGTGTTTGTGTGTGTTTCAACAATTGGTATCAGAGAAAGGTTTCTTCAAGGAAAAACAGTATAATCACTCGAAAGAAGATCCTACTAAACACACAAATGGATGAACAAATGTCTCTCTCCTCAAATGAATCTCCTTTATTTGATGGAACAAACTACTCTTCATGGAGGGAAAGAATGAAAATATATCTAAAGTCAAGAGGATCTAGATTTTGGGAATAAATAGTAAGTAAGACTTGGTACTTAACTACCTCAACGAAAAAATACCAAACTTAAAAATAAGCAAAGAGAAACAATTCAATGGCATTAAAATCAATCCAGAATGGACTGTCAGAATGAATCAAAGAAAATATGGGACACTCCACCTCTGCTAAAGTATTATGGCTCCAGCTAGAGAGTTATTATCAGAGTAAAGTACCAAACACAAAAAAAGAAGGCAATACCATCAAGGAATTTATGCAATCCCCAATCATCAATAAAGAAGACAACTCAAACAAGGAATTTATGCAATCCCCAATCATCAAAGAAGAATACAACTCAAACAAGGAATTGATGCAATCCCTAGTCATCAATGAAGAAGACAACTCCATCAAATAATTGATGCATACCTCAGTAATCACTAAAGAAAAAATATGTAATCTTAAGACTGATGTTATAGATGCATTAGAAGAAATTTGTATGGAACCAGGAAATGGTATATATATTGAAGTTCATGTGGAGGCTCTTGACAATCTTGAATACACAACTATGTGCACTTTAGAAGAGTTGGAGAAACTTCAAAAGAAAGATATGTTTCTACTACAACAGTTATATCATTCTAAAAACCATGAAGAGCGAGAACAAAAGATTCATCTAGAATACAAAGTAGAAGAGATCAATAGATTAAAGACTGAATTTGTTGATCTAACAAAATAAATGAACGAGTTGAAGGCATATGACAAACTCAATAAATGCACAGAAGAATTAGAGGAAACAAAAGAAATGGTCAACAATATAAAGACTCAACTTGAATAAGCTAAGGAAAGTGAAGAAAACCTGAAGATCCAGATGACTAAAAAGGAACAATCGTGCCACATGCTGGAATTGGAAGTTATCAACCTCAAAAGGATTCAGATAGAAAACAAGGAAGAAAGAAAAAGATTGAAGACTGAAGTTGTTTATCTAAAAAATGAAATAGAAGAATTGAAGACATATGACAAAACCAATAAATGCATAGAATTCTTGGATGAGACATAAGAAATAGTCATCGGTCTAAAGACTCAACTTGAAGAATCTAAGGAAATAGAAGAAGACTTAAATATCGAGTTGACTAAAAAGGAAGAAACATGTCACATGTTAAAATTGGAGTTTATCAACCTCAAAAAGAAGAATTAAAAGACAAAATAAACTGCCAAATTCCATAACAACTCAGCCATCCTAGATAAGATCTAGAACAGTTAAAGACCAACTGATGAAAAAATTGGTCTTGGGTACAATAAGAAAGAATAAGGTGGTAAGTGGAACACCATTCACAAACATGAGAAAGGATTATACTCTTCAAAAGGAAAAAGTGCAATCACAAAACAAATACAAACCATGAACTTTATTAAAGGAGGAAGCTATAAAAGTAAAAATCAAGAAACATATCAAAAGGCAAACTTCTCATGTCACAACAGACTCAAGTATGGAAACACCTTCAATGGTTATTTCTTTTCTTGTAAAAAATTTTGTCACAAAGCATTGGAATGCAAAATTCCTGAAAAGAAAAATTTAGGTAGGTCCAATAACTTAATGAGATGTTGGAGATGCAGATATGTTGGGCACAAAACAAAGTTTTTTTCATACTATGATATGCTACAACTATGAAAAGTTTGGGCATGTTGTCGTCCTAATACACACCTAGGGTAACATGGAAGAAACCTTCAATCCACTTGGTGTGTCCTTGGGGGCAAGTCTCGAGTCAAGGTGTTGTCACCTGATCCTCAACTCCTCCATCTAGGCCAACTCCTAGCGAAGCCAAGGGGGTTAGTCCCTATAAAAATAAATCTAAGGCTTTTCTAAACTAAGAAAGAAAAACACTTTAATTTAGGAGTTTATTGCTTGAAAATAAAATTAGATCATTCCACACTTAGCATTTATTATCATAAGAATATACCTTGCTCATGAGACATTCATAAATCAAAAGGATACAACATCTGCAATATTCAAGAGAATAAAAGAAGATTAGACAACATGTATAAGTGTAACTACTCACATAAAGTAAATTGATAGTGTTCTTTAACCAGTGCCTTAAAACGAGTCGTGGGCAGTGTAGATCGAAGATTTTAATAAGTTAAATTTTGTATTTAGTTAATGAAGAGTGTTTGGCCCCTTTAGGAAGCTTGTTCTTTGCTTGGACTTGCTGAGAGTTTACCGAAACCTAATGGTCTCACCAGTAAACTCACCAAAAGTGTTGGATGTACAACATGGTAAACCGTCTTACTTCACAGGTCACTTTTAGGCCTTTTCCTCCCAATGAACTCACAAACTTAAGATATTTCCCTATTAAACTAGCAAGGTTCAATTACTTGATAAAAACTTGTGATAGATAGATCACACATCTTGCTTTGTAAATGAAGCACTTGCACAAACACTTGAAAGTGTAAAGAAATGAAATTGCAACAATTAAATGTATGTACCCTGCTTTGTAGTTGAGAAAAGATTAACAAGACACTGTTGAAATTTAAACATTGTTGCAAGATTTAATTAAAGAAAGAAAGTGCTTGAAGTAGAGATAGCTAAGCATGCATGATTAATTAAGGCTTGATTAACATGCATAAATATTAGAGTGTTGTAGTGTGTTTGATACGTTTGACTTGTATATCTAATTACTATATTTTAAGCATGCACAACTCAAAAAAGAAAAAAAACAAACCCACAACACAAATCCCCCTAAGGGGATGAAGAAACTGGGCACAAAGGGCCCGCTTTTACTGCACTATTACAATGGAGAACAATTGTTCTCTTTGATCTTTAATCTCTTTTAGAAAAGGAGGGATCCTTATAATTGGATTGTTTCAAAGAATACAAGAAGAAAAGATAGAAAAAGGAAACTCCGTTTTGACGAAGTCACAACCCCCCAGGGCCCCCGAGAGCCTTGATTTTTCTTAAAGATGGCAGAATATCCTCTTGAATCTATATTTTCTGCAAGAAAACAGAAATTAAACGAAGTTAGAAAGTGATAGGAAAGAGTTTTAGACGATAAAAAATTAATCAAATTTTTAGAAATATTTCTAGGGCAAAACTGCAAATTTTTAGGGTCTTTTGGGAAGCTTGCATGGGCCTAACTTAGGATCTTTTGAATTATTTTGTTTTATGTTTTATAAAAGAAAACGTAAGGCAGCCAATTAGCTTGATCAGCAAGTTAAATCTAAGAAAAAATTTGATCTAATTTCTAGGTGAAAAAGATCAAAAAAATTTGCCTAAAACTAACCTAGATCTATCCTTTGAAATTAACAACTTATAGCTTAGATATAGAATAAAGTGCATGCAGAATTTAGATACTTAAAATTTAAATTTAAATTTATTCCAAGTTGCATGCAATCAAAGAAAATATGGGAAAGGAAGTTTATCAGTTTTCTGGAGTCTCCGCTTGAGACTGTAACTTTGGGCTATGGGGTTCTCTTGATGTGAAGAAGAGGGAGCTTGATCCTTGGATCTCTTTGGACGAAGATGATGGAAACAAACACCTATCAATCCTCCAAGCTTGAGGAACTTGCAACTACACTTCAATACTGCAACAAATTGGTTAAAGGCCTTCCCTACATAACACAGCTCACACACGCATGTTAATTTAACCAAAAATAAAGCATGCAGTGTAAGAGTATATGAAATAAAGAATCTATAAGACAAATGAAGCTATATTAATCTTACCCTATTATATGATATCATACCTTATAGGATTCACCAATTAATCACAAAACTGGAATGTAAAAAATACATGTTACCTCATAATAAAATTTGCATTGAGATTAAAGCATCCACACATTTGAGTCCACACCAAAATAGCTCCAAAGTCTTTCTTATTCCAAATGATAACAATATTATAATAGATTTATTTCCCAAGACTGAACTCACAAATGGTAGAGGTTGACCTCTCTTAAATATATTGAGGGATGACAATTCCAAAGCATGCATGCACTAGGGTTAGGTTTAGGGTTTTGGTAAAGCGTGGGAGATGAGGGAGTTGTGCATAGTAGAAGAGTAGATATGTGGGAGTGAATAGGGAGTGGAGTGGAGAGGTGTGGAAGGGGAGTGGAGGAAGAGTGATGTGAGGAAGAGTGGGAGTGAGTGCAAGTGAGAGGGGTAGTTTAGGAATGTGCAGGGCCTTGGGAAATGCGCCAAGCTTTAGGAACGTGCCACCTAGGAAATGGGGTCGAGTTCCCTCATTACTATATCCCCTAACTCAAAGATATCTCCAATCAAGTCGAACCTACCTCAAATGAACTCGCCCAAGCCTCCAGTCAACTGGAGACATGGAAAAATCATGTCTCAATCATGTTCCCCAATTCTCCTAAAATTTAGGAGATTAATTTAATTATCTCCTTTCCATATTTTTCAAGTAATTTTGATTTCTTTTAGTGATAATAATCACTTTTTTTCCTCGAAAGAAGGGAAATATGGGTTTACATGGTACTCTGGATTGTAAAATGACTATAAATATGGCATCTAACAATGTTTGAAACCATGTTTTTTACATTTATTGACTCAAAATTAATAAATTCCAATTTTGTGGGAATTTAATTAATTCACTAAAAACTTTAAAAAAACCTATCAAACCTAGCCGCAATTTCCAGATGACTCAATCAATATGTCCTAGTATGAGCTTATATACATTTAGACACTAGAAATTTGATTTTCCATGCCAAAAGTTGCTTGCCAGTGCATACTCCGACTATGGAGCAAGTCTTCTGAGTGAAAAAACTTAGAAATTATTTAATCGCTCACTAAGGTAAGCAAAAAAAATAATTAACAAGTAGAAAACAACACTTTGAAGTATGTGCTCACTCCTGGTCTTGGGTGGCCAATAGAATTTTACAATATATCATACTTAGGACATTTATTACAATGGTGGAAATGCGGAAAAAAAGGGTCTTTTACAAGACCGGCTGAGCTTTGAATTATGCAAATATGAGCATTGATTGTTCATTCTCTAGGGGCTCTTCAGGAAATCCAACTTGTGCAAACTGGTGGATAACATTGGCTCTATGTGTGGATGTGTGGTTGATCTACGGATCTGTAGGAGACCATGTGAGAATCCATACCTATGCTTCCTGCATCATGGACGCATGTCAGCAATCATATCCATATAAAACCAACATTAAACACAATTTGCAACAATATACAAGTACAAATACATATAATACAACAAGGCATATATACATGTGGATATAATAAAATTAAAGTGTTAGTATATTTGTGTATATAATATAGAAAATAAATGTACATAAAAGACAAAGCATAATGTACAAAGATAAGGGTTAGAGAGTATGATATAGTAAATCCCCCCATGGGCATCAGATGACCTCTATGAAGAACAAATTGAGAAGTTGGTCGTTGAATGGAAGGGCCAAACTCTCACCATCCAACCTATTTAAGTAAAAATAATTCCTGCCAGCTGAACTCTGTATAATATATGGACCTGTCCATAAGCTGTCAAACTTCCCATGGTTCCCTGGATTTTCCCTTATTTTGTCCCAAAGAAGGACTGTGTCCCCTTCCTGAAAGATTCTCTGTCATGAAGACTTATCTAAAGTATTTTTTACTTTGTTTTGATTTCTTATGCTTTGATCCAAAGATTTCCGTCTGATTTTGTCTAACTCTATCAACTGATCAATCTTGTTCTGTTGGAAATTATTGTCTATACCATACTTTTGAACAAATTGATACACTGGAAGCTTAAGGTGGACTGACAAGGTGGCATCAAGACCATAGATAAGCTCGAAAGGGATTTTACCAGTGGAACTCTTTTTAGTAATTATGTCCTCCCATAATGAAAACTTTATTTTTTTGTCCCGTGACCTCTTATTATCCCCTACCGTTTTCTTGAGAATATTCATCAAGTTCTTATTGTTGGATTCTGCAAGACCATTACCTTGGGGATAATATTTTGAAGAGTGGGACAACACAATTGCATACTTAAAATAGAAACCAGATAAATCTGTAGAATTGAAGGCCTTGGCATTATCAGTGGTAATTTTGGTGGGCACACCGAATCGAGTGATTATCCTATAATCAAGGAAATCCATTACTACTTTGTCGGTTGCATACTGAGTGGGCATTGCTTCTACCCACTTAGTGAAATAGTCAGTGGTTGTAATTATCCAAGTAAAACCATTACTTGAATTGTCTTTGAACTGACTAATAAAATAAATCCCCCATTGTTGAAAAGGAGCTTCGACAACAATAGGCTGAAGAGGCAAGGCTGCTAGCTTTTACTTCCCTGAAAATAGCTGACATTGTTGACAACCCCTAACCATTTTGTGTAAATATGAGAAAATGGTCTGCCAATAATAACTTTCTCTTATGATTTTTTGGGCGGTAGTTTTAGCCGCATAGTGTCCACCACAAAATCCTGAATGGAAGTCAATCAAGAGTTTCTTAGATTATAGCTCATCAACACACCTCAGTATCACTCCATAAGGGTTCTTCCACCCCAATCCATCTTGAATGATACAATACTTTTCTTCTTTCAAACTTAAATCCCTCCTCTTGTGACCAATCAAATGACTTGGGCAAGTAAGGTTTGAGAGAAAGTAGATGATATCTACATACCACTGGTTTTGTTCTAACTTTTGAAGCTATGATGTAAAGGTTGGCCTAATTTGATTTTGGCATAATAAGTCCAACACTTGTTCATTTCCTTTGGTGAGCATTTGAGCTAAACCATGACCTTTGATTAACTTATTGGGTTTAATTTCTAAGTCATACTCTTGAATTTTAGAAACCCACTTTCCTCGATCTCACAAACAATCATGTTATCCAAGGATGTCCTTTACTGCTGCATGAGGGACATACCCCACAATATTTGAATAGTCAATCTAGACTCGGAAATGTTTGAGAGACTTGACTAAGGCATATGCTTACTTTTCCATGCTTTTATAGTTGAGTTCTGAATTTTGCAATGCCTTACTCATAAACGAAAAGGGTTGCTCCTCACCCTCATTATTATTTTAAAGAAAAACCCTTGCAATAGTATCCTTAGAAGAAAAGGAAAATATTTGAAAATCCTTTGAATAATACAGACTAATTAGCACTAGTGATTTTCCAATTGCATCCTTAATAGTTTTAAAAGCAATCTTTCCTTCTTCTGACCACTCATACTTAGCATCTTTCTTTAGCAACTTAAGGAGTGGTTTCATTAACTTAGCTAAGTTAGGAATAAACCATCTAACAAAGTTTATTTGTCCAATAAAGGATTGAAGGGCTTTCTTGGTTGGGGGTAAAGGGACCTTTTGTATGGCTTTGACCCTTTCACGATCCATTTTTACCCCATCTTCTGCTATAATATGACCTAGCAGCTTACCTTTGTCAACACCCAAGATGGAATTAGATGGGTTCAAGGAGATACCATATTCACAGCATCTTTCAAAAACCTACCTGAGATGACTTATGTGGTCTGATCGTTTCTTGGAAAATACTTTTAGGCCATCCTGGTAGATTTCTATGATTTTTCCCATTAGTTCATGAAAGGAAAAATCCATGGCTCTTTGAAAGGTAGCACCTACGTTAAGTAGGCCAAAAGGCATCCTTAGATACTCAAAAGTTCCCCAAGGGGTGGTGAAGGTAGTCTTGTTCTGATCTTCCTTCCTCACAAAAACTTGGTTATGGCCTAAGAAGCCATCCAACATGGACATAATCTTAGAGCCAATTACCCTTTGAAGTAGGGTCTCCATGTTGGGTAGGGGATAGTTGTCTTTAATACAAGCAAGATTCAAGTTTCTAAAGTCAATACATAATCTTATCCCCCCATTATTTTTTTTGACAACAACTAAATTGGAACACCAAGATGAATGTCTAGTTGGAGCAATGATTCCAGCATCCAACATCTTTTTTAACTCGCCTTGAACTAGAGTTGCCAACTTAGGATTTATTCGCCTAAGTTTTTGTCTGAAAGGTCTTGTGTCATATTTGAGAGGGATAGTTTGTTGAAACACAACTTTCTTGTATGCTTTAAGTTCATCATAGGTGAAAGAAAACACATCCCTATACTCTCGGACTAAACTGATCAATTCCTTTCTTTCCTTTTCTATGGTTCCTTTTCCAATTTTTATCATTCTTGGGACTTCTTTTGTCCCAATGTTTATTTCAATATATTTGTCAGGATTTATTGTTTCCTTTTTCTTTCTGTACATGTCATGCCTGTCAAAAATTTCTTCTAAGGTAGCTATACCTCTAGGAACTGAACTTTTGATGGGATTTTCCTCTTCACCATACTTCTTGCCTTCCTCTTTGTAGCTGACATTTAAATCTGAGAATTCTTCTATGTTATGGATGAACCTTAGAATTTTTTCATCATCCTTGAAACCCTTCCAATGGTCAACATTATCTGGGACAGATGGCCTAAATATTATCTCCAACTTGCCTTCACCTTTCATTAGATATTCTGAGGGATGGAGGGTAGAAGCTGCTACAACTAGACTATCAACCAAGTTGTTTTGATCTCTTGGGATAGAAATAAGGTCTATGGCATCAAATAATTCCATGTTATCCCATATAGCATTTCTGTATCTTCTAATCCTCTCACTTTTGCATGCATACTTGTTCTTTACTTGGAGAATCACCAAGTCTGAGTCACCCTTTATGTTGAGAATTTTGATACCCATGTCCTTAGCGATTTCTAAGCCTAGAAAAAGTGCCTCATACTCTGCCACATTATTAGTTGCATCAAACTCAATTCTGAATGCAAAATTGTAAGACTTTTCTGTTGGATATTTTAACACAATGCCTGCCCCTTTGCTTGATCTAGAGTGGGCTCCTTCAAAATGAATTTTCCATGCTTTATTGCTAACTTTTTCATCTTTAAACTTATCTTGAACTAGAGCTAAGAAGTTGGAGGATATGAAGAAGTCACCTAAATCATACACTTGGCAAAGAAACTCATTAAACTGCTCTTTATGGTCTTCTATGTGATACTTCCTTTCGGTTTCCCCAAAGAGTCTGAAATTTTTAGTTGAAGGAGGAGAGCATGGAATAGTAGCAAATTCCAAATCCATATTCAAACAATCACCCATATGAGCTCCCCATTTCCTATATAAGAGAATCCCCCATGCATCTGGCACAACTATAACAAGGACGCCCATTTTGAAAGTAATGCTAGGATGGAAGGCTAGCTTAACTGGGAGATCTATAATTATTCTATGTGTTTCTATTTCTCTTGATTCCATGACACACACATTCTAATAAGGCCTTGTGATTTTCAGACCTAACATTTGCATAATCTTCTTTGTGATAATGTTTGATGCAGAACCTGAATCATACATGCATTTGTGTAGCCACTGATCATTTATTTCAAGTGAGACAAAGAAAGGAGGATTTTCTTCCTTATTTCTATCCCTGCTAGTTAAGACCATTGGAGGGCCTTCATGTTTCTCCTTAACCCTTTATTGTTCCTTTGGAGAAACTTTATTGCTTGGAACAACTTTATTACTTGAAATAACTTTATTTCTTGGAGGATCTACAGCTTGCAGAAGCTTTTCTTTCTGTGAAGGAATTTTGACGAGATCTAACATTGAAACCAATACCTTTGCATTTTCTATTCAACTACCTAGATCAACATTAATATTTGTAATTGGAATTTGTGTAGGAGTAGTTACCTTTGGAAATTTTGTTTGAGAGTTGTTATTTCCTTCTTTTCCTTTCCTCTGGTAGACAATTCCTCTGTGCCTTTCCATTTCTAGGATCTGCTCATTTGAAGGTTTGTAACCATATAAATTGGTCACATTATCATATTCCTCAACCACTTTGTTTTCTTGCTCACTCCTCTCTTTAATTTGTAGCCAATAATCCATAGACAGAGGATGAGATTCACCAAAGGTATTGATGTGGTTGATATTTCTGGGCTAATCTGCATAGTTGCTTGTTTGAGGAAGGCCTTGTTCATTAATCTGACAAAATATTGGACAAGTAGAATCATCATGAAAGTCTTCACAAGTTCTGCAGAAAGGTGGTACTTATTCTTGAACCACATTATTGGACTCTAATTGATTGGGTGGCCTTTGGTCTTGAGGGAGACCTTTTCTCTGCCACCTATCATTATTTGGCCTAGTTTGAAACATGTTATTTTGTGACCTCTCCATTGCTATCAACCTATTTTTCATGGAACTAAGTTGAACAACATGAGTAGCTTCCATCTATATGACCATCTCAGTAACAACCTTTAGGGGGTTGAAATTTGGATCTTTATTTTTGGGAGCTGCAGCTGCAGCCTTGTCCTTAGCCTATGTTTTCCTAGAAGTATTGCCTCTACTAAAACTAGGAATGTTGGACTTGCCTGATGCTTGCATGTTCTTATCTATTTTGACCGTTATCTCTTGAGCTGAGTTGAGGTCAAGAGGTTCCTGGTATCTAAGCTAGTATCCCATTTCCCCTCCAAAGGCCTCGACATAATAGATTAGGATAGCTTCTTTAGCATGCTTGATGTTAGTGTGCATACTGGATACAAGTTCATTAAACTTATGATTGAATTTTTCCATTGTTTCATTTTCATTTTTATTGATTGAGTTAAGGGCTGCTAGCAACTGACGGTGATCTTTCTTTTCCCCCCACTTTTCTATGAAGGCACTTTTATCTGTAAGATCTTTGAGCGTTTTGAATTTGTTGTCAGGTAGGTCTTCATACCAATCTAAGGAAATGTATTCCAAGGTGTTGGCAGCCAATTCACATTTTTCTACTGTCCTTATAAGTTGCCTACACTAGTGTTTTGCAAACCTTGATTTTCGTTGCAATTCTCAAATAAAATGACACTTTTATTTTTGCGCTATTTGCACACTTACCTTTCTTCTTATTTTCACGACTGCAAGTGTGAAAACTTGGTTTTCGAAGTCACATTAAAATCGTCATTGAATTGTTGTAATAATTCTTGTCGATATGCCCATTGAGTTTCTAATTTACTTATCACTATGCATTTGACAAGACTCCAAGGTCCTTATTCATTTGGCATTTTTATTTGTTAAATATGAATTCTTTTTACAAGATTGGGGTGATATTCTTTTAATAAATTTTGTGATGCATTGGTGATTTGATTTGTATGTTCTTTGATCGATTCACTTGGCACATTGAATTCTTAAAAACACATTTGTGTTGTGGCAAAACCCTTGGTATAAATCATTTTATACAACACATAGTTCATATGGTCAAACCCATGGTATGATTTCGTTTATTGCTTTGGTTTTGAAACTAAAACTACGGTTCGCGCAAATTTTTAATCCACTTACCATATATCCATTGGTTGATTGAAATGGCATAGTTTTTAACATATATGCATTGTGATATGCATAGCTAAAAGTGTCGGTGGTTGTACTATGGGTAATCATTGTTTTGCATGGGCAGAAATAGCTCCACCACCTTCGCACGTTCTGTCATAAATGATTTCCCCCTATCCCGGGTCACTCTTGGTGTTTTCGGGTAAGCCTGTGAAAATTCTACCCCTGCGTTTACTATGTTAAAACCCTAACCCTTGCACCCTGATCACCGTGTGCTCCTCTCAAGGGCACCGGTGGTGCGAATAGAGCCGAAGGGTAGTCAAGCACTGTTACTGTTCGATGATGTCCGTAAATATTTAGAAGACAGTGGTTGGCTCACATTTATACAGAGGTTCGAGGGCTTCAACCTCATGGTTGCACAGCAATTCGTGCCTACCTTTGATGGGTGTAGGGCTAAAGTAGGTGACATTCAGCTTGAACTCAATGAAGAATGAAAAATCTCTACCACAGGATTAGCAGCCACAGGCTAGCGGTGGTTTAAGAACTCCAAAGTTGATGAAGTACCATGGCCTTTGTTATTCGTATCACGAAAGGTTACATCCTGTGAAAAAGGTATGCCTATTTCCACACTTAAACCCAGGTGGCATGATCTTTTAGTGATTATGAAACAATTTGTGACCTGTCAAGGTCGGTATGGATTGGTTTTTCTTTATCACCTTCGACTGTTAATGAATTTCATGGGATATCCATTGAACATGCCATTTTACTTCCTGCATAGTATTTACAAAATGGATAAGAGTTTCAAACACGAAAAGGTTGATAGCATCTTGTTTCACCATGGCTTAATTAGACTTATCGTCGTTCACCATCTGAGCCTTCATGGCAATAATTGGCAAGCCTTTCTATCTAGAAATGGCTTTGTTGGTCTAGAGTCTATCCAAATTGATAAAGCCGTGGTTAGTGAGACCTTCTACCCTCTCCCAAACCCTCGGTATGCCCTGACATCGACCTACCCGACATCATAACAGACAAGGCTGAGGTTGTCAAGAAGCTTGTGAGTAAGAAGGTCAAGGGTAATCCTACTGTCGACAGCAAGGGTAAAAAGAATGCTCGATTGATATCGAGACTGGACTGAAATAAACCTAAGCCAAACGCTAATCAAAAGCTCATAGTTCCGAGCAAAGACTTGGACTCTGATATCGAGCGCTTCCTAGCTAGTGAGTACCCTTAATCCCATGGTCTATGCTCTGAGCAACCCTATGACTATGTTTCTAATTTGCCCCCGTGCCTAAAAAACAATCCTATCTACCCAGGAATCAAGTTGAAAAATGAAACCCTCGGTGATTTGAACAAACCCTTGACTGTTATTTAGAAGCCTGAGCAAACATCATGTATCCAATGCAATGTGTGGCTGGAGCGTTATTACACTGACATCCCATTATTACAATCAAAGATTAAATCTTTAGAGAACCAAGTTACAGCGTTTTCGAGAGAAAGGGACAGGCTTCAAGCTAATGACAAGAAGTAGAAAACCACTGGTTCGATCGTCTTTAGGAATGTCGAATCGGCGACAGCCTTCGTCAATTCCAAACTATCATGACCGAGATGTTTTCTGATTATCCAGGTATGAATTTCGATATCATTTTCATTTTATGAATTGCTTGGATTAATATAATGAATTGGATTTTGAGTTTCGATTAGTTCTGTTTATTATTCGAAATAATTTTGTCATGGTTTGATTATCAAAAACAGTTATGTTGTGGATCTTGTACAGTAGATTCATGTTACTAAAGTCGAATATGGTTATGATTTTGGTATGCGATTTTTTCGTGCCCAGCTTAGTAGAAGCGATGACTTGGTTTTAACTTGGTATGGTTCGCTTTAGAAAGATTCTATTGGTTTGAATTAATGTAATCAATGGGGTTTGTTTTTGTTTTGATTTTTATTGCGTCTGACCTGTATAAGATATTTTTTTGCTAAAATCAGAGCACGGCTATGTTTTGATTTGGTATGATTTCGTTGAGGAACGATTTCGTGGGCTTGAATTGGTATGATCCTTTAAATGTGTTATGCATCATTATTAGTTACTGGGTTGACAAATACGATGTAATCTAATAAACTCAAAATAGCACTGTTGACTTCGATTAGCCAGGAATGACTCTGTTTGGTATTGAATCGATATTTTCGTTTGGGTTCTGGTTACATTCGACCGTGCTGAAGATCTATTCGCTAAAATCATGGAGTTGTGTTGATTCATAGAGACTGTGTCAAACACAAACTGTTTTGATTCGTTTTGATTTGATTGTTATGTGTCTTGAGTTAGCACAATTGCATGTATTGAGTTAGATTGATATCGAAAATAGATTTGATGTTGCTCTATTGGTTTTGATTTTCAAAAACGATTTTGTCCCTGTTGAATTCATATGAAAAAACTCGGCTAATAATTCGTTTCGAAATTGATTCAAGTGATGATTTTGTTGAATGTCAGTCAATTCTATCCGCTTCCAATTGGCAATAACAAACATTTGACAAATCCCACATATCCTGTTATCAACTGATTAATTCGATTACGATTTCATTTGTTTCGATTTACATACAAGTTTTGATTTGGTTTGTAAATAACATGGGTCATTCGTATATGTTTAATATAGTGCTATCAATGAAAAATGATCCTGTTGATTTCGTTTTGGATTTGAAAACGATTTCATTGATGTCTAGTTATCCAATACGATTATGTTTACCCGAATTTGTGATAACAAATGGAACAGAGTACATGCATCTTTGTAATCATTCGATTGATCATAATCTTGTTTTCTCTCAAATTAGCATAGCAATTTTGATTTGAATGATTCGTTTGATTTTCCAATAAAAATTAGATATTTGTTTAGTAGTTTGAATTTAATTCTTTGAGTTTTGAATGGATTTTCAAACGATTTTGTGTTTGATTTAGACCAGCTACAGAATCGCAAAATTTTGTAGCTAGTCTTTAAAATTAGATTTTTATCAATTTTATCTACAAGATATCGTTTTAACTTGTCTATTTTTGTCCTCTCTCAGGTACATACGAATTGTGGTGATCAAATGGGCATGCTATGGCAGTTTAGGGGATATTTTGTGTGATGTAGTTTTCATTTTAAGTTGTTAATTTGAGTCAGAAACTGGGGATATTTTCCCATATTTTATGTAAATTGTTTTGATGATTCCCACAGGGATGTTTTACCCTGTGGGAGGTCTTCAAATACTTGTTATTTTTTGTAATAATCATCATCCTCACTGTGGGAGAACCAGACTATGGATTTATGATACAGATTGAGATGAAAGTTGATGTCTTGTAACAGCTTTCGCTTTCAATATATCAAACTTTTGTTTCAAGTTTTATTCATATCATTTTGCAGTCGATTATTGATTACTTTAGCTATCGTAATCTATTGCAGGTTGATGTGACTTGATTAATGTGTTATCCATATCTGATCTCTTTTATTATTTAAAAATACATCAATTACTTGTTTCAGTTAATGAATCACAGATTTCTCTTCTTCGTTAATTGAATCATTTTGTACAAATCCTTGCATGCAGATTTATCTAAATGTTATGATTTGTAAATTATAAGGTTGTTGTAACTTTTATGTCTTGTTTGTCCTGTAATTATATTTGAAGAGCACAACAGTTTCCCATTTACGAGAAGCTCATGGATAATCCGGTGTTGGTTTCATCCCTCCGAACAGCTATAGCAACCACTGCACACAAGACAAACCTGAAGCGCTACTTCAGGTCAGTTTGTTATTTTGTTTAATAGTTAGTTTGTTAGTTTAATATAAGTAGTTTAGATTTGTAGTTAGAGTTATTATTTTAGTTGCTTAGTTTAGTTAGTTTTTATTTTATTTATTTTTCATAAAATTATAAAATCAAAAAAACATATAGTCTAGTTGTCTTAGGACTGATTACAAATGAGTTTTGCAGGTTTTTACTCAAATCTGTAATTTGTAAATATTGTACATTTGTAATTAAATTTGATTATGTTAGTAATTGAATATTTGATTTTATAGAATTATAGTTGTGTAGTATTAGATAGTGAATTGTATATATAATAGTTTAGATTTGTTTATTAGTTTGTTTTAGTTGTTATTTTTCATTTAGATTAGTTAATTTAGAGTAGTTTTCTTAGGACTTAGATTGGCTAACGGAGCCGCTAAACCCGTCAGGGTTGGTTATCCCAAACGGCTTGGGTTATTTAGACAACCCCGGACCGGATCCACTCTTCCAGTTGATGGACGGTCAATTTATCCCATCAACAAATGGTGCTAGAAGGAGGGCCTGAACATAATTAACGTCACGAGGTGGTCGTAAGAATCCTCCACCACCTAATCGCTCACCTATAGTGAAAAGAAGTCATTCGAATGATAACATCCCCCCTCAAACAACAACCACATCAACCGACAATCCACGGGTCATAGTTGAACCAATAACCCCAAATCCTATAGGTGGTGACATATAAGAGATTGTCTGCCAATCTCTCATAAGAACTCATAGTGCCTTAGCCCATTTGAGGCAACCAAATCGACCTTTGGACCAACCTTTAGATTTCTCTGATATCAGAGAACAACTCGGAGACACTAACCTCACTGAGAACCCTACATATCCAACCCTGAATCGTGCTACAGGAGGATATGGAGTACCTCCTTCACCACCTCCATCATCTTCGTCCTCTTCTGAAGGAGATTATTCTGATGAAGGCAGTTCCCTTTCTCAACCTTCCACACCCACTACACCAATGGCCAACTAGAACAATCCTGCTAGACCTTGGCTCGACCAGGATGTCGTAGCTATACCTGGAGCTCAACATCCCTTACCTAAACATCTGGATAAGTGGCTTCCCAAGTTCGACCCTGACTCAAAACAGATCGTTGAAGATCACATTAAAAATTTTATGTTAGCCATAAGACTCCAGAATGTCGAGCATGAAGACATAGTTTGTAGGTTGTTCCCCTATACTTTCGAGGGCAATCCATCTACATGGTACTTTTCCCAACAACCCCATACCATCGTGTCTTGGGAAAAGTTTGAGTCATGATTTTTGGAAAAGTTCGGAGACGGTAAGCCCCCGGAAGTCCTAGTCATGGACCTTTCTAACTTAAGAATGAACCCAAAAGAAAAAGTTAAAGACTTTAATCAAATATTCTTAACACTTAAAAATTGAATCCTTGCGGATTCCATGCCTATCGAGAATCTTATAATAGCATACTATACTAAAGATTTGCATCAAAGTATAGCTATTTGGGTTAAACGATCTAAGAAAGCCACATTGTTAGAAGCCTTCGAAGAGGCCAGCCAGATTGAAAAAGACATACTTAGTCTTAAAGACTCTACTAGCAACGAAACAGAGACTAGTTCTTCTTCCAAAAAGAAGATCGAAATCCTCCCTAGACCTACTCAAAGTAAAACACAACCTGAAACCTCTAATTTAGAAAACTTAACTAAAGTTGTTCAAAAACTGTCGAATCAAGTTATAGACTTGAAAAGGACGACCGAAGAAGCTTCCTCGAGCAAAGGGCCTTATAAACCCCCGTTCAGGAAACCTTTTCCCACCAATCGACCTAATCCAACCACCAAGGGCCTTAATCTAGAAAGTCTGCAATACGCCCTTCAAACAATTCTAGAAGCCCAGGGTAACTTGATGCCTCCTGAGATTCCTGAGGAGGTTGTTGAACAAGAGACAGTTCAAGAATAAGAGTCTTCTCCAAACATTTTTGGACACTTCTCGGATAGCATCTTTCAAGCTAACTTCGAGACAGTTCATCCCTATAACACCAGGAGTAAGACAACAAATAAACCTTCTTTCGAAAACACTACGACTTTACCTCCAAAGCAATCTAAACCAGCTGAGACTAAACAGAGAAATGTGAACCCCAACATATATTATGATGTAGTTGAAGATCTTAAAAAGTTGAGAGCTAACATTTATTTTTATGAGTTATTGAAATTTCCATTTCTGCTACAAAAAATGTTGCAAAACATCGCAGAGAATGGTAAAAATGATAATTCAAACAAGGTTGTTCAGAACAAACTTCCTCAGAAGACTTCCACAAAGAATAATCATGATCCTCAAGACAAAGGAAGCCTTCCTATAAATAATGTAAATAATGTAGATAAAGTAGCTTTAGAAACTGCGAGTAAAAAGCCACAAGCTACCACCCTTGGTACTCGCAAAAATGTACCTCCATTTTTGTTAACTTTCGAAATCTTTAATAGAAACGTGCACAATTGTATGGTAGACTCAGGAGCGTCATCCAATGTGATGCCATGGTCTGTATGCCAGAAGATTAACGCCGAAGTTGAGCCATCCACCTTAAATATCATACAACTTGATCAGACTAATGTTAAAGTTATAGGCGAACTAAAAAATGTGCTTATAATATTATCGTCTAACCCCAAGGTTCATCAAGTTATTGATATTATTGTTGTGGATATTCCAAAAGTGTATGGTCTATTTTTAAGCAGGGACTGGTTGGAGAAGCTACATGATTATTTCACGACAGATTGGTCTCATCTATGGCTTCCAGAGAATGGCAAGGCTAACAATATCAAGGTAAATCGTGAACGCTACCTTAAGTTCACGGTCACAGATTTGAACGATCCCAGCGAACCATTTACACCTTCTGCTGATTCACTCGAAGTACAAGGGATGGATACCTTTTTTAACAATTTCATGGTCGAGGCTTCAGCTATCTCCAATCTAGAACAATAGTCTGAGATTGTAGCATATGCACAGCCAACAGTTTCTACACAACGATCTCATGCACCCGATGAAAATCAAATTTGGTCTCTTTATTTCGACGGGTCAAAGTCCAAAGAAGGAGTTGGAGTAGGCTGTGTTATTATCGATCCGGCAGGTAACAAAACATTGATTGCATGCAGGCTAGAATTTGAATGTACTAATAACACTGCAGAATATGAGGCTTTACTACAAGGTCTCAGAAAATCTTTAGATATGAACATTCAAAACTTGACTGTCTTTGGCGATTTTGAAATCGTGGTAAGACAAGTAAGAGATTCTATCCACTGTCTATCTCCGCATCTTAAAAGCTATCAATCTGAGGTATGGAATTTAATGAATAGATTTTCTTCTTTCAATATAAATTCTAATCCTAGATTGAATAATTCCGAAGCTGATCTATTAGCTAACGTAGCTTATAAACTCTTTCCTGTAGAAGGCTTATCCCCAGATGCATTCTCTGTCGAACTGTTGTTCAGGCCGTTCGTTCCCGACAACATCACGAACTGGAGATTCTTCGATGATGATCAGTAGATTATTAGCTTTCTACATATGGAGGAAAATTTTTAAGGCACAATGATAGACGAACTCACGCACGATGACAATTTGCACGATTTCATGGTAATACCAGATCCGAGAACTCGTGAATCTTCATCGGACATGGTAAATTCGATCCCTAAATATGTAGTTAGATTAGAGAAATTTTACGATCTTTAAGATAAATTCAAAAAAATGGTCAACTGTAAAACCAATAGTTCCTCATTATCATATCAAAAAGTAAACTTAGGAACTAAGGCCAATCCGCAATGCATTAATATAGGGGTGGGATGTTCTCAACAAGAAAAAGATGCATTTATTAAATTGTTCAAAGAATTTAAAGATGTCTTTGCATGGGCATATGATGACCTTAAAACTTTCGACCCTAACATCATACAACATGTCATTCCTATGAAACCCCAAACCTTACCCTTTCAACAAAAATTGAGAAAAATGCACCCTAAGATCGAACCGACCGTTAAAAAAGAATTGAATAAGCTCCTAAATGCTAAGATAATTTTTTCAGCTAGGCACACTCAATGGGTGTCAAACCTTGTCCCTGTCCAGAAGAAAAATGGGGAAATCCGACTGTGCATCGATTTCCGAAACCTTAATAGAGCATCTGATAAAGACAACTATCATGTCCCACCCATCGAATAGATCCTTCAATAGGTATCTGGTTCTGAGAGGCTATCCTTACTAGATGGTTTCTCGGGGTACAACCAAGTCCTGATGTCTCCACCAGACCAACTTAAAACTACCTTCCTCACCCCGTGGGGCACCTACGCTTATCGAAAAATGCCCTTTGGATTGATTAATGTTGGTGCCACTTTCCAAAGAGCGATGGACATCTCTTTCCGAGGCTTAATCAATCAATCCATTGTAGTTTACTTAGATTATGTTATTGTATTCTCTAAAAACAAAACCGATCATCTAGCTCACTTACGAGCCGTTCTACAGTGATGTCATAAATATGGCATTTCCTTGAATCCTAAAAAATCCATCTTTGCAGTAGAACAGGATAAACTCTTAGGATTTATTGTGTCAAGTGAAGGGATGATTATCGACCCCGAAAGGACTCAAGTCATCGCGAAACTTTCCCCTCCTACATCCAAAAAATCTATGTAGTCTTTCTTAGGCCAGATTAACTTCGTGAGGAGATTCATCCCCAGTTTCTCCGAAATGGTCAGGCCTTTACAGAATTTAATTAAGAAAGATACCCAATATCACTGGGGACCCCTAGAAAATATAGCTTTTAATGCAATAAAGAAGGCCATAATAGACGCTCCTTCTCTCATGAGCCCTGACTTTTCTCAAGACTTTACACTCTACACTTTTTCTTCTGACCATTCCTATGTCGTCGTCCTAACCCAAAAAGAACGTCGAGAACAATGAAGTACCCATTGCCTTTATGAGCTCTTCTTTCAAAGGTGTTGAACTTAATTACCCAGTAGTAGATCGGCAAGCCTACGCTATTTTCAAAGCAGTCAAGCACTTCTGGTCTTATCTTTTTAAGTCAAGGACGAAAGTCATTGTCCCTTACTCAGCCGTCAAGAACCTGTTAGTGCAGAAGGAACTAGGAGAAAAGAGGGCTAATTAGGTGACCTCCTTGCAGGAGTACAACTTAGAAATTACCCTAGCTCAGATAGTGAGGGGCCAAGGGTTATGCAAGTTAGTCGCTGA
Source organism: Picea engelmannii (assembly GCA_009831015.1). Lineage (NCBI taxonomy): Eukaryota > Viridiplantae > Streptophyta > Pinopsida > Pinales > Pinaceae > Picea > Picea engelmannii. Next base: position 51,645 of record ML780460.1, on the reverse strand, counting down.
TTCAGTAGCAGGACAGCAAGAAGAAAGTGATACGTCAAACCTAGGACAGCACGATCAAAATGCAATCTATTGTGCACAAAACTTTGTCAGTCCTTGGTATGACGATATAAGATTCTGTCTTGAACATGGGTCAGCACCCCGTCACCTGGATCCCACTAAAAGAAGAGAATTGAGATTAAAATATTCCTCCTTTCATTTTGTTAATGGTATCCTATTTCGTCAAAGTTTTGACGATGTACTGATGCGCTGTCTCGAGAAAGACGAAGCAGAAAAAGTCTTACGAGAGTTGCATGCAGGAGAAGCTGGTGGTCATTTTGGTGGTGACACCACTGCCCATAAGGTTTTAAGAGTAAGTTATTACTGACCCACACTTTTTTAAGATGCCCATGCCTTGTGTCGTAAGTGCACTATTTTTCAAAAAGCATCAGGGCAGCTACAAAAACCAGCCTTTCCTTTGCAGCCTGTTTTAGTAGTTTCTCCTTTTCAACAGTGGGGCCTTGATATCATAGGTCCAATCAACCCTCCATATTCACAACAGCATAAATTCATCATAACAACCACAGATTACTTTACCTGATGGTCTGAAGCCGCCACGTTAAGAACTGTCAACACCAGTCAGGTAATTACCTTTCTAAATTCGAATATCATCACTCGTTTTGGTATTCCTGACTGTTTAGTATTCGACAACGCTTCTTACTTTTCCTCTCTTGAGATGAGCGAGTTCTCTTTGGAAAAAGGAATTAAATTGAAGTATTTTGATAGCTATTACCCTCAGGGCAACGGATTGGCAGAATCAACAAATAAGAACTTGATTAAAATCATCAAGAGAACAGTGGCTGAAAATCACAAAAATTGGCACAATGCACTGTTAAATGCGTTGTGGGCTGATAGGGTAACACCAAAATCTTTTGTAGGTACCTCCCCCTTTTTTCTCGTTTATGGAAGAGAAGCAATTCTTCCACCACACATTCTTCTTCCTTCACTTCAGTTATCGCAAAAAATTCAAGAAGAAGATTGTCCCCCTTTGGAAAACCGAATTAACACTTTGATGAAGCTAGAAGAGGTAAGATCCCAAGCTAAATGTAAGTTAGATCAGCATCAACTATTGGTTAAAATCTGGTTCAATTCTAACTCTGCTTCTGATAGGAATTTCGAAGTAGGTGAACTCGTCTTGAAATGGGACAAACCCCATGAGGGAAAGGGAGAGCACACGAAATTTCAAAACTTATGGCTTGGACCGTTTTTAATTGTTGAGAAGTTGGGTCCCAGTTCTTTCCAATTGCAGAATCTAGAAGGACAGCCTGACACCTATCCGGTGAATGGCCAAGCCCTGAAAAGATACTTTTCTTGATGACAAACCCTTGTATATTATGTACATATTTTTCTTTTGTTTTCTTTTTCTTTCTCCTTTTTGTTTTTGACTTCTCCTTTTCGTTTATCAGTTTGTGTTTTTGGAAATACACATACCTGTATACTGAGCTATTCGGACAAAGAAAACAGAAAATTCTTTCACTGAGATGACTGCTAAGAAAATTGTATAAACATCAATTGTATACTTTTGAAAATTACATCTGTGATTGGAAAAAGTTTGTTGTTTGAAAGAAGTTAACTGATTTCAATCTCTGAGATAAACCTGTCATGATCATCTATTATCTTTTTACGTTGTCCCTATTCCTTAAGGGAATGACTCAGAAGATGTCTCCCTGCCTTAGAAAGTTGGTTATGTAAATGAAACATCTCTGGATCTTAATAAAGGATAGTTCTAAAAAATTCTGCTGAGGTCTGAAAAAATATGTTAAAATATCATAATTTTCATCGTCACGCCGCTCAACTATATATCTTTGAAAAACAAAATAAATCAATAAAAGAGTTGTGGGAAGTGCTTGTAAACCTGCCAGGATGTTGAACAGGTCTGCTGGCAGCGGGTAAATGCATGCATGATGCCAAGACAACTTCGTCAAGTTATTGAACAAGCCTACTAGCAGCGAAGCAATGTCGGGTATATGAAAATTGGCAAAAATAAGAAACCTCTTGACCTTAAAATGTCCTTTATTCTGATCCAGAAATTCTTGGCAGGATATGGATATCAGAGTGGGTTAAATGGAAACCCTGTCGAGGCTATGGATGCCTGCTGGTAGCAGTGGTTCTGTCAACAATATTGGGGATTTTATATTTAATATCGTGACTCACTTGTCTTAAGACTGTTATCAATTTTCATACTTTAAACATTGCTGAAATATTTGGTGAATGATGATGTTTACACGATTTTCTGGTTGTTATTTTTGAGTTAGAATTTTTCTCGTTATCCTAATCTGTTTGTTCTTTATGGCAGAGATAACTGCTTCTACCAGTGTGTCGCCATTGTTGGCAGCCAATTCACATTTTTCTACTGTCCTTATAAGCTACCTACACCAGTGTTTTGCAAACCTTGATTTTCGTCACAATTCTCAAATAAAACGACACTTTTATTTTTGTGTTATTTGCACACTTACCTTTCTTCTTTTTTTCATGACTGCAAGCGTGAAAAATTGGTTTTCGAAGTCACATTAAAATCATCGCTGAATTTTTGTAATCATTCTTGTCGATATGCCCATTGCGTTTCTAATTTACTTATCACTATGCATTTGACAAGACTCCAAGGTCCTTATTCATTTGGCATTTTTATTTGTTAAATATGACTTCATTTTACAAGATTGGGGTGATATTCTTTTAATCAAGTTTGTGATGCATTGGTGATTTGATTTGTATGTTCTTTGATCAATTCACTTGGCACATTCACTTCTTAAAAACACATTTGTGTTGTGGCAAAACCCTTGATATAAATCGTTTTATACGACACATAGTTCATATGGTCAAACCCATGGTATGATTTTGTTTATTGCTTTGGTTTTGAAACTAAAACTATGGTTCGCACAAATTTTTAATCCACTTACCATATATCCATTGGTTGATTGAAATGGCATAGTTTTTAACATATATGCATTGTGATATGCATAGCTAAAAGCGTCGGTAGTTGTACTATGGGTAATCACAGTTCTGCATGGGCCGAAATAGCTCCACCACCTTCGCACGTTCTTTCATAAATGATTTCCCCCTATCCCGGGTCACTCCTGGTGTTTTTGGGTAATCCTGTGAGAATTCTACCCCTGCGTTTAATATGTTCAAACCCTAACCCCTGCACCCTGCTCACCGTGTGCTCCTCTCAATGGCACCGGTGGTGCGAATAGAGTCGAACGGTAGTCAAGCTCTGTTACTGTTCGATGATGCCCGTAAAGATTTAGAAGACAGTGGTTGGCTCGCATTTATACAGAGGTTTGAGGGCTTCAACCTCACGGTTGCACAACAATTCTCCCTTACCTTTGATGGGTGTAGGGCTAAAGTAGGTGACATTCATCTTGAACTCAATGAAGAATTCATAAGCTCTGCCACAGGATTAGCAACCACAGGCTAGCAGTGGTTTAAGAACTCCAAAGTTGATGAAGTATCATGGACTTTGTTATTCGTATCATGAAAGGTTACATCCTGTGACAAAGGTATGCCTATTTCCGCACTTAAACCCAGGTGGCATGATATTTTAGTGATTATGAAACAATTTGTGACCTATGAAGGTCGGTATGGATTGGTTTTTCTTTATCACCTTCGACTGTTAATGAATTTCATGGGCTATCCATTGAACATGCTATTTTACTTCCTGCGTAGTCTTTACAAAATGGCTAAGAGGTTCAAACGCGAAAAGGTTGATAGCAGCTTGTTTCACCATGGCTTAATTAGACTCATGGTCGTTCACCATTTGAGCCTTCATGGCGATAATTGGCAAGCCTTTCTGTCTAGAAATGGCTTTGTTGGTCCAGAGTCTGTCCAAATTGATAAATTCATGGTTAGTGAGACTAAGGTCGGGCCACCCATGTCATTTCATGCCCTTCTACCCTCTCCCAAACCCTCGGTCTGCCCTGACATCGACCTAACCGACATCATAACAGAAAAGGCTGAGGCTGTCAAGAAGCTTGTGAGTAAGAAGGTCAAGGGTAATCCTACTTTCGAAAGCAAGGGTAAAAAGAATGCTCGATTGATATCGAGACTGGGCCAGAATAAACCTAAGCCAAACGTTGATCAAAAGCCCATAGTTCTGAGCAAAGACTCGGACTCTGATATCGAGTGCTTCCTAGCTAGTGAGCACCCTTATTCCCATGGTATGTGCTCCGAGCAACCCTATGACTATGTTTCTAATTTGCCCCCATGCCTAAAAAGCAATCCTAGCTACCCAAGAATCAAGTTGCAAAATGAAACCCTCGGTGATTTGAACAAACCCTCGACTGTTATTTCGAATCCTGAGCAAACATCATGCATCCAATGCAATGTGTGGCTGGAGCTTTATTACACTGACGTCCCATTATTACAATCAAAGATTAAATCTTTAGAGAACCAAGTTACAGTGATGTCGAGAGAAAGGGACAGGCTTCAAGCTAATGACAAGAAGAAGAAAACCATTGGTTCGATCGTCTTTAGGAATGTCAAATCGGCGACAGCCTTCGTCAATTCCAAACTATCATGACCGAGTTGTTTTCTGATTATCCAGGTATGAATTTCGATATCATTTTTGTTTTATGAATTGCTTGGATTAATATAATGAATTGGGTTTTGAATTTTGATTAGTTCTGTTTATTATTCGAAATAATTTTGTCATGGTTTGATTATCAAAAACGGTTATGTTGTGGATCTTGTACAGTAGATTCATGTTACTAAAGTCGAATATGGTTATGATTTTGGTATGCGATTTTATCGTGCCCATATTAGTAGAAGCAATGGATTGGTTTTGACTTGGTATGGTTCGCTTTAGAAAGATTCTGTTGGTTTGAATTAATGTAATCAATGGGGTTTGTTTTCGTTTTGATTCTGATTGCGTCTGACCTGTATAAGAGATTTTTGTGCTAAAATTAGAGCATGTCTATGTTTTGATTTGGTATGATTTCGTTGAGGAACGATTTTGCGGGATTGAATTGGTATGATCCTTTAAATGTGTTATGCGTCATCATTAGTGACTGGGTTGACAAATACGATGTAATCTAATAAACTCAAAATAACACTGTTGACTTCGATTAGCCAGGAATGACTCTGTTTGGTATTGAATCGATATTTTCGTTTAGGTTCTGGTTACATTCGACCGTGCTGAAGATCTATACGCTAAAATCATGAAGTTGTGTTGATTCATAGAGACTGTGTCAAACACAAACTATTTTGATTCATTTTGATTTGATTTCTGTGTGTCTTGAGTTAGCACAATTGCTTGTATTGAGTTAGATTGATATCGAAAATAGGTTTGATGCTTCTCTATTGGTTTTTATTTTCAAAAACGATTTTGTCCCTGTTGAATTCATATGAAAAAACTCGGCTAATAATTCATTTCAAAATTGATTCAAGTGATGATTTCGTTGACTGTCAATCGATTCTATCCGCTTCCAATTGGCAATGCCAGACGTTTTACAAATCCCACATATCTTGTTATCAACTGATTAATTCTATTACGATTTCATTTGTATCGATTTACATACAAGTTTTGATTTGGTTTGTAAATAGCATGGGTCGTTTGTATATGTTTAATATAGTTCTATCAATGAAAAACGATCCTGTTGATTTCGTTTTGGATTTGAAAATGATTTCATTGTTGTCCAGTTATCCAATACGATTCTGTTTACCCGAATTTGTGATAACAAATGGAACAGAGTACATGCATCTCTGTAATCATTCGATTGATCATAATCTTGTTTGCTCTCAAATTAGCATAGCAATTTTGATTTGAATGATTCGTTTGGTTTTCAAATAACAAATAGATATTTGTTTAGTAGTTTGAATTTAATTCTTTGAGTTTTGAATGGATTTTCAAACGTTTCTGTGTTTGATTTAGACCAGCTACAGAATCGCAAGATTCTGTAGCTAGTCTTGAAAATTAGATTTTTATCAATTTTATCTACAAGATATCCTTTTAACTTGCCTATTTTTGCCCTCTCTCAGGTACACATGAATTGCAGTAATCAAATGGGCATGTTGTGGAAGTTTAGGGGATATTTTGTGTGATGTAGTTTTCATTTTAAGTTGTTAATTTGAGTCAGAAACTGGGGATATTTTCCCAGATTTTGTGTAAACTGTTTTGATGATTCCCACAGGGATGTTTTACCCTGTGGGAGGTCTTTAAATACTTGTTATTTTTTTTAATAATCACCATCCTCACTGTGGGAGAACCAGACTATGGATTTATGATACAGATTGAGATGAAAGTTGATGTCTTGTAATAGCTTTCGCTTTCAATATATCAAACTTTTGTTTCAAGTTTTATTCATATCATTTTGTAGTCGATTATAGACTACTTTAGCTATCGTAATATATTGCAGGTTGATGTGACTTGATTAATGTGTTATCCATATCTGATCTCTTTTATTATTTAAAAATACAGCAATTACTTGTTTCAGTTAATGAATCACAGATTTCTCTTCTTCGTTAATTGAATCATTTTGTACAAATCCTTGCACGCGGATTTATCTAAATGTTATGATTTGTAAATTATAAGGTTGTTGTAACTTTTATGTCTTGTTTGTCCTGTAATTATATTTGAAGAGCACAACAGTTTCCCATTTACGAGAGGCTCGTGGATAATCCGGTGCGGGTTTCATCCCTCCAAACAGCTATAGCAACCACTGCACACAGGACAAACCTGAGGCGCTACTTCAGGTCAGTTTGTTATTTTGTTTAATAGTTAGTTTGTTAGTTTAATATAAGTAGTTTAGATAGATATATGTATAGTTTAGATTTGTAGTTAGAGTTATTATTTTAGTTGCTTAGTTTAGTTAGTTTTTATTTTA